>OY754977.1:31612171-31689671 GCA_963576475.1 Molanna angustata
ACACAAAACACCACATTTTATACATTTAGTAAGGATAGCACTTAGCAGCATTGCTCGTACTACCCCAAATCCCACCAGGTGATAAACCTGAGAAGGTATTAAAGAGCCCGAAATAATAATTAAAATCTTTTATTGTGATAAAACAACCAGTGGCGACTGGTCGATGGTATTTTTGATCATTTTTGGTAGTGCAATTTTTTCCTGAATTAATAATAAATTAATAGGTATTTAAACCATAAATACAATATAGGATATTTAAAAAAATGTATTAAAGTCACAGTATTTGTTTTCAAATAATTTTAAAAACCGCGCCAGCGTTGTCTTTTATAAGTGATATTGTTGTTTTACAATATTGTTTCACTGATTTATCAACAGATGTCGTGAAGACAAATGTATGGGAGTATTATTCATACAATTTTCCTCTCAATCAAGTATTAATATACTAAGTAATTAGGTCTAAAGTTGTGTGTCAATATGTGACACTCGTATTTTAGTCGCGGAATCGGCTATATGTCATGTATACGTGGCACTCATCTCTTTCAATACGGATGGCTTATGAATTAAAGAGCGAGATAGATGTATACATACTAATTATGTACATCTAAGATATGATAAGCTTGGTGCAACGCACGAGCCTGCACGAGTCTGCCTTATGAGTTCAGTACAAGTATCGCTATTTCATCTGCCAGGGGACTATCTCTTTCTCTTCATACATACGCTGTATTAAAAAGAAATCAATTTCGGTGCAATATGGATATCGCACGCCATACATTACATAATGATAATATTTGTATAGCGGTAGATTTCATTATAATATGATGTCGATTGCGAGGGTATATATAATAATCAATTGGTTTAGAAAAATAACAGTAATAAATTAAAGCGTAAAAATATATTAAAAACATATTTTAATATTAATTTTTAGAATATACCATTTAAAATTTGGTAGTGCAATTGATCCAACGCACTTCATATAGAGTCGCCGCTGGTCAAGAAGTCGTCGAAACATAAATCGAAAATATTTCGTATTTTAGTATTAAACCACTCGTGAGGTTCCTCGCGATCAACCTTACTTACAATTCACAAATTTTAGTTTACACAATGCGCATGCGCTTAGTATTTAGATGTGTCTCTGCAATGCAATTCTCATACAAAAACTTCGTAGCATCCTTAAGTAATGAAGCCCCGTGATCACTTAACTTTAGAGAGCAATTGTGCAATGAAAACGTGGTTAGTATTTAGTATTTAGGTCGGACTCTGAATTCGGGTCTTAGTCTCACCACGCCGTTCGATGGAAGGACGGCTTTTCCGAAACATTTCGCGAAGTAAAAAATAGTAGGTAAAGTCTGATTTTTTTTTAAGTGCCAATTCTATACATAAACAAAAAAATGCATAGTATTTACGCATGTAAATGTATTAGAAGAATCGTGGTTGCTGATTGGTATCTCTCGAAGTGCGCGCACGTTTGATTTTTTATGGTGACCATGTGTTCTAAATTAGGAATTGTTTTCATTGATGATTTTTTATTTCTAACTTATGTATTTTATTTTTAGTTTAATATCGATATATAATTATTATCATAAACATATTTTATCACCGTCTTAGTATAGAATAAGTGTCCATTATTTATTTGTATTAGTTACATAGTTATTATGTATGTATGTGTGTTTGCCTCAATGAACTATTATGTAAATATTTAGAATAATATAATTTATAATTTTGTAAAATAATATGTAACTGTTTATTATTATGAGGATTAATTACTTCATAATGTATTATTTTTATAGTCCTAATAAAAAGTCAAATACATATTTTGTTTAAATATTACTTTCCCAGGAGATGCCCATTAACATTTGCAGAAAATACCTTATAATGTAGACCCATTAAAGCCGCATAGTACTGGGGGTAAGTATAGGTAGGCATGAGTAGATTTGAAGGTTTTGAAGATATATGCATGTGCAAGTTACAACCGTTTTATATCATTAAATGATAAAAAAAATCCCATAATATTTTTTTTCTTTTACACCATAGTCACACTATGAGCTTTGGCACTTTAAAAAAAATCAGACTTTACATAGTAACTGGAAAATTGTAAGAGTGAACATTGGTTATATATTTCTAACGAAAAAGCAAGCAATCACCTACTTACTGTCGATATAATACTATAAGCAAGTGTTTTTCTATTGTATTTCATTGGAAATTACTGAATTGGAACAAAAAAATAAAATAATATTTTAATACAAGATCCAAGACCGCACCAGTCTCGGTCTTAGTCATGCTCATCTCTACCTTGAAAACCTAGCCTGATTTTTATTTTCTTTCAGTTTGAATATATTTACCAACCGTATCTCAGTTAAGTTTAGTGGTTCTCGTTTATTTAAATAGAAGAAAAAGCCATTCGGTTACCTAATTGACGTGCCGTGGATAATTCTAAAGAAAACAATGTGATTGATTGAAAATATATAATATAAGTCAAGGATCGTTGGGGTTTTTTAGATAATTTTAATAACCGATTTCCTGAAACGGAGGTTATTAATTCGACATGAATTTTTTCTATTGTTTTTTGTATGTTCAGCGATTTCTTTTTACCATGTTGACAGATTTCAATGATTATTTTTTGTATGTTCAGCGATTTCCTTTTACCATGTTGACAGATTTCAATGATTATTTTTTGTATGTTCGGCGATCTATTTTTACCATGTTGACCGATTTCAATGATTATTTTTTGTATGTTCAGCGATTTTTTTTACCATGTTGACAGATTTAAATGATTATTTTTTGTATGTTCAGCGATTTCCTTTTACCATGTTGACAGATTTCAATGATTATTTTTTGTATGTTCGGCGATCTATTTTTACCATGTTGACCGATTTCAATGATTATTTTTTGTATGTTCAGCGATTTCTTTTTACCATGTTGACCGATTTCAATGATTAATTTTTGTATGTTCAGCGATTTCTTTTTATCATGTTGACCAATTGCGATGATTAATTTTTCATCAGGTGGGTGGTATCTTCGATCTTCCGATTATTTACGTTTCAATTTGGTCAAGATATGATCATGAAACACGGGTTACTTGGAAGAAATTGCCATTCGGCAATAAACTCGCCACTTGCGCAGGGTGCAATGATTATTAATAAGCATACTGAAATTTAAATCCAGTGAACGCGGGTTTACATCCTGCATGGAACATTTTCATATATGGGCAGGACATGTGGCGAGGCAAGACTGTGCCAGATGGTCACATAGAATCCTGAAGCACTTGACCAACAAAAGAGGCGTAGAAAGTCCACCAAATACGAGGACAGATGACATTGTCCACGTGAGTTGTTTATGGCAGAAAACAGCCCAAGATGGAACAACATAAAGGGAAAAGAGAGCACAGTACAGCAGTTGATCGAACTTGGCTTGGAAGAAGAGGTCGATGATGAATCTAAGAGGAAAAGAAAGAAGATAGTACAAGTTTTTCCTAGAAGAGGATGTACATAATATGTGTATATTTTTTGTAACAACGACAATATTCATTCGTTGCAAAAAAATGAAAAAGGCGCATATGTAGTACAAAAATCGAATAGGTACAATCTGTAATATAAAATAGTTAGGTATAAACCTGAAACTATAATATTTTCTGAGAGAAAAGTTGTTCTGTGAGAGTGTAGCATATGAGAAGATTGAAAAATATACAAAAAATATTTTTCCCTCGGAGAAAGAAAAAGGGTACGATATTAACAAACGAGTATATATTATGTATCTGCAGGTCGCCACGGTAAAACGCGCTAAAGTACTTTATACTATTTTTTAACAGATTTCAAATTATCTCAATAGAGACGAAGTTGGAATATTTATTGTAGGAGAACCGGGAAATCAGGTCGTAAGCCCTGTAGGTGCCTTGATTTCCCGGTTCTCCTACAATAAATATTCCAACTTCGTCTCTATTGAGATAATTTAAAATCTGTTAAAAAATATCTTTGACTCCCGACAGGGGAAAAAAATCCAATGTTTGCGCATATGCAATATTAAAAATATTCGATTACTTTATACTAAATAAAAATATTTTAACTATTTTTAAACCAACGACTTAGTCCAAAATAGTATTATAAATATTACAAATAATATTACCAGGCCATTATGACAGTGTAAACATGAAAAATATCTTTCAATATTGTCATGACACTAATTTGCGTAGCCATAACTTAATAACTTTGATTCTCCTGCCCTCTTAAATTATATCTTTCAACATCCCTACCCGTAGAACTAGACACACTCCTCTTTTCCGCCTAACCACTCAACACACCAAATATGCTCAACATGCAAAAATCTACAGAATCTGTAATACATACAATAGGTATTTCCAAGAGATCGACATATTCTTACTTAGCGCTCCCACATTTAAAAAATATATCAAACTTAAAATTTCATCCTCATAATCAAATTTAACACTAAATATAATGACACATTTATATATGCAATTTCACACATCATTCACACAATATCTCACCATAATATGTAACCATTCCTAATGTATCTTAATATACTACAATAACTTAAGTGACAACCTGTAATTGGCTTTATTATTAATCAAATCATCTTTATTTTATATAATTTATTATAATATGCTGTATGTTGTCATCTAAATAAATAAATAAATAAACTTAAAACTTGTGAAAAGTAGGTTCTCGACAAATCCTCTAAGGCATTTTCTTTCAAATAGAGTGGTGAATACTTGGAATAAACTGCCCCAACATGTTATGGATACTGAAAATGTTAGTATTTTCAAGAATAGATTGGACTTTTTTTTTGACTCAGATAAATAGTTACAACCAAATAATAAAATTGGACAGTAGATATAGGCACATCAGCCTTAGCTGCCTGCCTATACATAAAGAATAATAATGATATTCTAGGTATTTTTTAATAAAAAAAACGATTACATGTATATTTTCTTTATAATTGGACGACCGTTTCGGCTGACTAGGCCCCTATCAACTGGTAAACATAAAATAGTGTTTTTTTTTCTTATAACTAGAAATCGGATTATTTTACAAGTATTCAAATTACTTTACACTACAATTATGAACGATATTTTGTAAGATGGAAATGTTAGAAGCGTGAACAACAGACGGACATGTATAAGACGATGTATAAATGTTGATGAGGCGATGAATGTGTGTCAAGATAGAAAAATGTGGCGTTCGGTTCTCTCTGCTTACCCCGTGAGGGACATGGCGTGATGGTTTGTTTGTATGTATGTATGTATATATAAAAAAAGAAAATTTCTCTTCAATCAAATAACTTTTACTCTGAAATAAATATTTAAAATTTAATTGCTTAACACACCTTAGCTTTTTGATTAGTCGTGGAGTAAAAACTGTAGAAGAATATTAAAGCATGGGTTAGAAGAGTAAAAGAATTTCTACAATAATAGATATCCTCGATTAGTAGATGAGGTAGAGAGGTTTGTTTTAGAAGAAGAAATAATATAAGTGGGTAGATTCCTTGCAATAGTGGATATTCTTAAAGGTAACCCTTTTACGGATGAGTTCCAGGTTTATCCAGATAGAAAGGAGATCTACGTGGAATGTTACCAAGGGACGTGTGTGGAATCGTATCTTTGATGACGACTTGGGAGTAGAGGAAAAAAATCTCAAATATTTTGCCATGGTAAATTCACCATTTACCAAATATATAATTTCAGAGAGTCATTAAAAGTGTAAAAATGAAAAGAGGCGTTCCGAGTGATCATGAACGGTCGAATTAATTCAATATCTTAATTATGATTATAGAAATATTCATATTAAATTCACAAAATCGCACAAGTAATCGCCTCAATAATGTATATAAAGTTCCAATCTGCAATAAGAGATCAACACAAAGACATTCTATGTATGTAGCTCCTAGATCGTTCAATATGTTACCAATGTTTCTTAAATCACTATACATAATCACTCAGCATTTGTTAATCGTGTCAAGTCATGGGATTTCCTTTTATAATACTCTAATTATTGTTATTTTTTTGTTTTATTTTTCTATTGTTTATATTAACACTAATTATTGTTAAATTTTTTCTATTTTGTTTCATTTTTCTGTTGTTAATATTTTGTTTTTGTTTCTTTGTTTTCTCTTTGTAATGGTTGGGTTTTTTAGACCAGTATTGTGTATTTGTATATGTATACATTCTATGTGTTATGCCTTGTCATATTTAAATATATTTATCACTTATCACATGTGCATTAACAAGGAACTGTTTGCACGTAGATAGCACAAAATCAACATTTTTAATTATAATTCTATTAAGGTTTACCCTCAAACAGACTAAGCCTTGTGGGATTTTTGGTATATGTAATGGATGCATGTAGGTGTATGTATGTATGTTACAGTTAATATGTATTTTATACTTTGTACCAAAATTTGTTAAAATAAATAAATAATAAATAAATGATCCGAATGCACAGTCCATGGTAATTAAATACTAATTCCTAACCTTACTGGAGTATTAAGTAATCTTAAGTTAGCAATTGCGTTGCTGAGACATTACTAAATAAATACTTAATACTACGCCAAACTTAAGGTCGATGTCGTAGCGTTTCACATAATATAATTGCATACTATAAATGTAAAAGAGATGGATAGTTTTCAATTGGTTTAGACTGACGTTTAAAATGTTTTTTTATCATACCAATACAAACACATGAAACCAAGCCGACACTTACAGCTCGATGTCGCGATTTTTCTGAAATTTCATGAATTTTCGGTATCTCGTATAGATCGCTGAATAATCTGTTTGGTATTTGATTTGACAAAATTACCAAATACATATTTGACGAAGTCGCTAAAATCATCATCCATCAAAAACATCTCGTATTTTATTATTAAACCACTCGTAAGGTTCCTCGCGATCAACCTTACTTTTTGACAGTTCGCAAATGTTAGTTTACGCCAACGCACATCAATGAAAGTTTGCAAATCATTTAGGGCACTGGCGTTACTTAAATAAATATTCGCCGAGTACGTTTGATTATTTTTTTTCTTAATTAAAATGCAGTTACCTTTCGATACTAATGAAGTATATATTTTGTTGAAAGAAATTGCCAAGTGGCAATTAACCCGTCGTTGAACAAGAAAATAATAATATTTAAAGATAAATTACCAAATCAATTAATATCAAAATAATTGTGAAGCGACGACCAACTGAGAATCTCTATCCAAAACTAACTCAGAGATAGAAAGAGTGGAAGGTAAATACGTAAAAGAATAAAAATAAACTGCCATTGTAATAAAATGTTATTACAAATATAAATAATGATGATTATTGCGTCAAAGTAGAAAGTCAAATACAACAATAATCCAAATTAGAATCGCTACAATAAAAAGAAAGATCAAACTTACAAGATAAACGAAACAAATAATCGACTCCTGGAGTTTTAGGAAATAGTAGAGAATGAAAGTTTCCCTTGTAATCATTTCAAGAAATAAATCAACAAAATCTTTTGATATTATTACTAGAGGATACTT
Source organism: Molanna angustata (assembly GCA_963576475.1). Lineage (NCBI taxonomy): Eukaryota > Metazoa > Arthropoda > Insecta > Trichoptera > Molannidae > Molanna > Molanna angustata. The sequence continues at coordinate 31,619,684 of OY754977.1, forward strand.
CATATGTAACTGCTATAGGTATGTATGGATTTACTCATTTATATGTTCTATATATGTATATGGATTTACTCAGAAATCGGAGTAGAACATTTAGTGTGGTTAAATGTACGCAGGCGACAGGTAATAATAATAATAATTAAACTTAAATTATTCCATTAAACTTATTCAGCAGTTTAGAAACCATCAAATTACCTAAATATTAAACACATGCAAAAAGCAGCCATATTAAACACATGCAGACTAGTGAGGAAATTCCTCCAAATCGACGACACTACTGACCTTCTTAACACATAAATACTACACATGGTACCAACACACAAAACACCACATTTTATACATTTAGTAAGGATAGCACTTAGCAGCATTGCTCGTACTACCCCAAATCCCACCAGGTGATAAACCTGAGAAGGTATTAAAGAACCCGAAATAATAATTAAAATCTTTCATTGTGATAAAACAACGTGGCGGAATTATTGCCCGCAGGCAATTTCTACCAGTCAACCACCAGGTAGGTAAATATTTAGCAAAAAAAATCTGTATCAGATTTGAACGTCAAAATGGTAAATGAATAATGGTTTTGGAGCTGGTCTTTGTTTATTGATTGTGTTTGTATGCTAAGTTATAATCCAAAGCAAATTTTGGTAATTGTTTTTGCAATATTTATTATATCAATAGATCGATAAACGCGTATATACAAGGCTTACGAAATAAAAATAAACTTACGAAAAATCCATTACAATTTTTTAGTTTTTTGATAAAATTTGAATTTACGAAACTCTCCGCCAGCTGCCTCCAATATACTAGCATTTTGAAAGCAAATTATAAACAACTTACAATCGCAATTTGCCACAATCACTCCCGTGGTAGGAATATTATAACACAGTATAAGATGCAACTCGCTCACGCGAGTCGCAATAGTAACTACATACGAACCTAACCAACCTATTTAAACTAAACTATGGGTAAGAATAGCTTGGTTAGGTTAATATGTAGTTATCATTGTGACTCGCGTGAGCGAGTTGCATTACTTATCAAAATGGAGACATTAATTTTTCAAGAAATTTTATACTGTAATATAATTGTACTGCGCTAGTGTTCAAGTCTGGTGGTGAATTTAGGAAACATGAGTGGAATCAGGAAACCGACTTTATGGATTCCTTAATACATTTTTCGCAATTTTATTTTAATTTTTATAATTTTTTAAAGCATTGCCGCTAAAAGTTTTTATTTGTCATGTTATACATACGAGTTTATCTATCTTTTAATATAAAAATTATTGCGATCGGCGATGGACAGTACCTACTTGTAAACAATTACCCAAGTTTTCACTATCGACATCCATGTCTCGATATGTATGGTATTGGTAGTGTTGGTGAAACCTCAATAGGCCCTGAAGTAATTAATCAAGATATAGATAGTATTATCGGATAAGTGTATATTTGACTGAAGAATTTTCACCAGAGTGGATGGATGAATGTTTGAATGACGCTGACATTAAATTTATTAGACAAGTATTCTGGGATTTATGTATTACGTTTTGCCGACTAACAAATGAAGATGAATAATATTATTACTAAGAATTGATTAATATATATTTGAAAGATATTGGACTCACAGACCTAGACTGAAATCACAAATAAAAACTTAGTTTTCACCGGGAATAGGATTTTTCGTTCAGGAGTCAGATATTTAACCAACTGACTCATGAACGCGATATTGGAGTATATTATGTACATTTATTTCTTTCGCAAGAACATACGACACATAACTAGATTGGCTCATGTTAACCTTGGGAAGAAGCTCGTCGTAATGGGAAGTGTGGAGGGCAAAAGATGCAGAAGTCGCTAACAAACCAGATGGAATAATCTTGACAAACCCGCCACAGGATCTCCAATCGACGAAACCCTTTGATCAGCCAATGATCGTCCTGTATGAAGTGATACAATTTGTCAAACGATTTAGGATAGCCGCTATAATCAGCCATGACACCATATAAAAAGAGGTACCAACACGAATTGCAAACGTTAGTGTGTTTCGTTCAACAGCTCCAATAAGGCCTTTCATAGAGACATTTTATTTTATGTGAAAGACGAAGACTGGCCTATTTCAGAAACAATTCATGTTTCTCGTACATTTTATATTTTACCAAAGTGTTGTAAGCATTGATTATTGAACCCATGTAAGCTGGGTGCTAAATAATGATATTTACACAGATTGTAATAACGCGATATGGACCCAAAATTATAAATATCATTACAGTTTTAGGACGTAACATGGGTAACTTTTCATCGACATTCTATGATTTTCTTATATCAAATAATATTGTTTATAAAATCGATACGACTGTACTACAACCTTTTTTTCTTCATCTTCTATATAGCTTTATAACCCTTGACGAGTCTTAGCTGCCTCCAAGATCAGTCGCCACCCTCTTCTATCCAGAGCGGCAGTCTTCCAGTTCACACTGAGCACTCTGCAATCGGCTGTGACTCCATCTAGCCAGCGAAGTTTCGGCCTTCCCATTCGTCTTCTTTCCCATGGTCATTACTTTTTTTATTACGCATGAGGGATTAGGGAACTATTTTGGCATTTGGTTAACATTTATTTTATTGTATTTTTTATTTTAATATAAAATTTAGAATAAATATGCATAGACCTCTCACACTGTTACATGACAAAAAAATCAAATACACTTCACCTACATTGGTTCATTGTACAAGATACTTGTAACAATATTTGTATACCCACATACCTAGGCTTGGGCTGTGCAAACCTACTCATATGATATACCGTTTCAAAATGACTGAAACTGTTATTTGAGGCCATCAGCGAAAATGCGGCATAACCAACATTTTTCTAGTGTTCAACCTAACTGTGGATTACGTTTTAAAGTTGGTAAGCCGTTTGGTTTCTGTGCGGGCGTCCTGGGTTCGATTCCCAGCAGAGAAGAAATTTATTTAAATTTATTTCTCACGCAAATATTGCTTCTCTGGGCTGAAAACACTGGTTAGTTGGAAGAAATTGCCATACGGCAGTAAACTCGCCACTTGCGCAGGGTGCAAGGAAGTGTTCATTATTATTATTATTATTATAAATTTGTAGTCTACATTCTAGGTTTACATACTTTCTGATTTATTTTGATTTATGAGGAAATCAAGTTTAATTATTCTGAATGAAGTGCACTGGTGTCTGGGACACGTTGAGTTTGTAGGGAATATAACACTCTTTTTTACGAGGAATCACCACGTTGTTACTTTTAAAAAAAGTGGAAAAATAGATGAAAAAATGATGGCAATACCTTATACAAAAAATATAATTGTGAAATAAATAATAAATGTAAATTTGAAGTTATATTTTTAAGTTTTGTTTGTCGATCGACAATAATTCTTGATAGAACTCCATTGTATGTTGATTGTTATAAAAATATAAAAATACTTGGTTATAGTTCAATTGTATTTATTGGATTATTGACGCGTTTTGTTACAGACCTAATGGACACAGGGGAATACAACCAGTGACCCAACTACTTTCATTGTTTTAAAACGTAGATTTGTATAGATTCATTTGCATTATATAACTTCTTTTCAACCGCTCAAAAACCAACATTTTTATACACCTGTCATGTAAATTTTGTATATAACCACTAGTCTCAGTCTTGTAGAGCATTATTTTGACGATGTGCTTTGCACGAAACGCGTCAATAATCCAATAAATACAATAGAACTATAACCAAGTATTTTTATTTTTATTTTATTTTAATTTGTTGGTAAATTCACAGAATGTATTACATAACATTATTCACGTCATAATCTTTAAAATATAAATACATTCGAATTACGAATTTATTCGTGAAATATTACAAATTTAAATGCTTGGTAGAAAAAAGTTTTAACAAAAAAAATTAGACTATGTTGACAGAGGAAGTAACAATAACAATAAATTAATTTACAATTATATGAACGAGAAGAAATAAATACAATAATAATAAAGACAACAAATCTTAACACATTTAGTAATAAATTAGGTAGAAAAATCAAGATGCACAATCTTTCAAGACTTATCTTTCAAAAATCTTCAAGTTTTGATGATATTGAACGATTTTGTGTACCTGAACTTGAATTGTAACTGCTTTACATGTTGCATAATATTCGGGCGTTCTTCTTATCGTTATTAAATCGGTTTTGATACTTTGATAAGGGTGTCCTCAATTTTATTTTCATTAAATTGTTTAATTTTAATATGATTTTTGTTTAGGTACTATTTACTTCTAATGAATCACAGCGGTAATGATAATACGACATAACAGTTACTACAAAGAATAATTAATGTTGTCAAAATGTACATATATTATATATGTAGGTCTAGTATGTATATATTTAGGTTAAAAGAGAATAAGTTAGTTGGTAGATGAATTGTTATTTAGTCTGGAGAGATTTCTACAGAAACATGAGCTAACATGACAGCCATAATGTCTCCAGTTGTCATTATGTGTCTATACATTATCTTCAATTATGTTACGTTCATTTTGCGATGTTCAAATGGTAATTATGTAGAAGGTTTTATTTCAAGTCCATATCGTATCGTGGATATAATTATCTTATGGAGTTCTATATGATATCTTAATCTAGGTTTTATCTAGTTTTGTTCTTAAAATACAAAAATAAAATACATTTGTGTTTCCTATGATTTAATCATAATTAGATTTTAGCGCCGTTTAGTGATACAAGATCAACCCCAAGGCGCTTTGGCTTATTTGTTGGCTCACAGAAACAAGACGGCTTTAAGTATTCTACCGAAGGTGTCAATGCTCTGAGCTCCACGTGCGTAAAGGGGTTATTAATTCCACTCATAAGGTCAGTTCACACTGAAACTGCGATCATAGTAAGCCGCCTTATTGACTCCATCCAATTCTTTTAAAGATTTGGTACTCTGTGATCCAGATGATCTCAATGTCAGCTGTCTCCCTGATGGAAAATTCTTGTGATACAGTTCTTAAATGTAGTGTGGAGCCAATTCGTTCAGAGCTTTAAACACCATCAGGCATACCTTATAATATACTCGTTCTGGAGTGCACTGGTTGAAATCACGTATTATCCATTTTTGACGCACGTGATAGTTACCCTTACTAACACGTAACTTCATAGTGTACTAGCGGACCCGACAGACGTTGTCCTGCACGAACGTTGGCTTGCCTGTTATTAGCTGGTTTAAAAAACATAAAAAGGATGGATTACCTTATAAAAGGAAGCACGGCACATGCGTGTATACCCACATATCAGTCTTGCCTCACATCAAAGGCAAAATACATAATGGGTAATGAACTATATATGTAAGATGTATTTGTTACCTGTTATAGTTTCGATTACCTGGCCCTGATGGGATACAACACACTAATATTCACTTTCTCTCTCTCCCTCTCCCTCTTCCTAGTCACAAAAAATCGAAGATTCAGAATCCCCTAATAATTGATTCTTTTATTTGAGTTGGATCTTGAGAAGTTTGGATTAAGACTTTTCAAAGAATAATCTTGGTCTATTTTGAATTTTGAAACTTAAATTAGTTATCATTTAAAAAATGAAAAAATGCCATAAGAGATCTATATATGTATATATCTTTCAAATATAAAATATATATTTATAACTTCATTTTATAGTATGGAGTATATATTTTATAGTACCTACATACATTTTTTCACTATAGAAAATTCACTCTAATATACGTTTGTTATTTGATCTTGACGTTTCAATCACAAAATATACATTTATAACCTCAACTAAATTTTTATAACTTTGTTTACACCACGCGAGAATTGAATTTGCGAACGGTTTCGGAACTAACCGTTCCCTCCTAAGGCATAATTTCAACTAGTTGAAATTCTGCCTGAGGAGGGAACGGTTAGTTCCGAAACCGGTCGCAAATTCAATTCTCACGTGATGTAAACAAAGTTATAAAAATTTAGTTAATTTTTGTAAAAATCAATGAGAAAAGAACGTTCATTTAATAACCAAAATTTATGTTAAGAAATCAAGAATAATGATTGTCCAAATGTTGAATTGTTCAAGAGAATTTATTTATCTTAATATTATTTATTTATTTATACATTATTTTTCGGGCAACTAACAGGTACTATGTCAAATATTAATTTAACACGCACCCAATAACAAGTTGCCACATTCTGGAGACTTACGATATTAATCGTTTCACAGATCCAGACTGAAAACACAATTAAAAACTGTGTCTCCACCGGGAATCGAACCCGGGACCTTTGGAGCAGTAGTCAGATACCCAACCAACTGAGCCACGAAGGCTGACAAAGTATCATAGTATATTATGGACTAAGTATCAAGCCAAGATACGGGAGATTGGTATGCCACGGATTTTTAACTTTGAAGTAAAAAAACACTAACTCAGAAGTTGCACAGCATATTGATTTACTCGTAATTCGGATTAGAACATTTAGTGTGTCTATGTGTCCGTCCTCCCTTATAACTTTTGATCCGCTCAATTTGCAGAGACCAAAATTTCAGAATATATAGATAGTTATAGGCCCACAAAACATTCATACTCAGAATTTTGAATTTTTGTTTCAGTCAGGAATTATCAATTTTTTAATTTTTACTTTGTTTTTCCATATATCTCAAAAACCATGAAAGCTATAACACTGAAAAATGGTATAAATATAGACAAATATATATTTTTTTTCAGTTTGTCAATGATAAATTCATGTGTTTAACGGCCTACATTTTCAAGTATAAAAATATCAACAAAAAAAAGCCAAAACACTCTAACTAGATAATTTAATTTTCTATGAAAAATATGAACATTGTAGCAGTATTTCATAACATTTTTTAACAAGTTTTATTAAAATTGCATGTAGTGACGACATCGTTTCATACAATTATATTTGTAAGGCAGTATTAACTACACAATATCTTACACAATAGTTTGATATATTATTATACTTAATCTCCAAACATTCGTGCATACCATTATCCTGTTTTCATATTCAGACTAACCTCCTGTATATGTACAAGGACATTCTTTTAAAAAAAGTTTTATAGATAACAACCAAATAAAGAATAGGTACTGTTTGTACATATGTATGTATATTCATAATACATAATAATATGTAACATGTCATTATGAACGAATGGTAATGAAAAGGTATTATGTGTAGCGATTGTGTATGCTAGTGAGAATAGTGTAGTGACGGTTCCCTCACTAATGAGTGGTAAGGCAGAGGTTGCCAAGCAGGGGGAGTGGGAGGGGTAGGTACACCTTTTGTCACAACTGGGCTATTAACTTCCTCTCTCAGAATATGTATTGTGAACGTGAATCTCGCTAGGGGTAAAGTTGCATTACATTCAGCAATACAAACATTCACCTACATAATATGTACATTAATACTTCTTTATAAATATGTATGTATGTTTGTCTGGTGCAGATTGTGAAAACATAACGTACCACTTGAAAAAGCGGGGAATTTTGATTCATTTATTTTTTCATGTGTCGATTTTTTAATTGGAATATAATATAAAATTGTTAATGAAAAATCGAAAGCAATGGACGTGACGATTTTCGAATTATTTTACCAATTAAATTAGATTTAAAGCACATTGTTCTGTTGGTATAATTTGATTTTTGACGCGTTTCGTGCCAGACACAGTCAAAATTATGAATTTATTAAAAATATTAAAACAAAAAATATATATTTTTTATAAAGAATAAGTTAAATAGCAATAATGAAAGTGTTTTTGATTATTTATTTATGTTATATAGACTTCTTCTGCAAACCAATCCGCAGGATTGAGACTTTTCATGATGATGGAGTTCAATCCCGAACAAAAATCGGTCGACAAACTTTACTAAGGTTTAGGTATTTCACGATGTTATCAAGATTTCTATATACTTCGTGTTATCCCTTAAGACATCGATATTTTTGTGTATTTTTTATCACAAATTTTTAGTTAGGTACCTACCTACTCTACAAGTTTTAGGAACTATAAACTTTTGAATACTTATTATAAATTAAAATATATTTATTTATGGATAAAGGCGTATGACACTCGATTATCTTTGCCGACCTCTTTAGGGACATGTCGTCGTGATACGTAGGCATGTATTTTTAGATGAGACAATTTCAAATATTTAAATAAATAACATAAAAAAAACATTACATTTTGCCGTGTGTAGAACGGAATTACATGCGTTGTAATTGTCGCTTTTTGGTGGAGTTGTGGGAGATGACGTGGCGTACATTCGATAAAGTTGGGAATAAGTCGGTATACAATGTTATGTGGTAAGTATGTTGGGAGATATGTGTTACAGATGGTGCTGGCACAGCCCTAATGACCAATTTCCAGCGACATACTTGATGGTCAATTTTCACTTTTAATAAGGTTTAATGGTCAGATTTCACAATGACGACAAACTATTCACAAAGGGAGATTTCACCAAATTGAGCTACATTATGGCTTCATAAGAGAACCTACTTTTGTTCACATGCTTTTGAATTCAATTTAATGTATTAAACTTAAATATCAGTCATGGGCGATTTTAATAATCTACAAAATACATCACACCATGTTTCTCGCCTCACGGGGTAGGCAGAAAGAACAGTGCAGTTTTTATTGAAACAGTATATTAGTTGGCCATTTCACATTGAAACTGTTTTGTTCAGTCAGCATTTTTTTATTAAGTTTAACCTTTTTTTGTTCACAGGGTGTAAGCTCATAATAAAATTATTACATCTATGTATATTGACAGAGTTTTCATACACGTATGAGTTCCAATAAGCCTGAGCGCTTTTGATGGTTACACAATCATCCTCAGAGGCGACAATTCAAATTAAATATCTTCTTCTTCTTCTGCTTGTTCTAGTACTGGGTACTGTTTACTCTCGGATTCACTCCTGGGACGCGGATGTCCAGCTATCCTTCCATCTCTTTGGCGGTCGTCCAGGGGGTCTGCTGGTTGACCGTATCTCGTCTGCCGATATTTTCACCAGTCTCACTGAATCCGTTCTTTCGACGTGTTCTCTCCAGTAACGTCTTCTGTTTCTACCCCATCGCACGACATCTTCGGCATCGCAGATCCGCCGAATTACGGAGTTTCGTACGCTGTCTCGGATGGTTAAACTCGCGATGGGGCGGAGAGTTTTCATCTCGGTGGTTCGTAAGAGACTCTTTGTTCTCGTGGTGTCGGCTCTGGTTTCGATGCCGTATGTCATTATTGGCCTTACGCAGGTCTTATATATTTTGCTTTCTTTCAACATGTGTTGGTTTCTCCATACAAAAGTTCGTAAGCACCCAGCTACAACGGCAGCCTTATTCGTTTGTTCCCTAAATTCTTCGTAAAGGTCACAGCTGCTTGATACTTCAGCGCCCAGGTACTCGAATCGCATAACTTGTTCTATTGTCTTATTGTCGACTACGAGTTTGCAGCGTTGTTTTTTCTATGGAGATTTTCAAATAAAATATAGTCTAATGAAATGCCCAGTACCTAGTTATAATTCGAGGTAAAGGTTGGGAGGATTTCTAAGGGGCCGTGCAATTGGTTAGTAACGATGATTAATATGATGATGGTGTAGCCATCGAAAGCGCTCAGGCACATTCTTTTCTTTTTCTAAAAAATCATGAATATGTCCTTGTAACAAGAGCATAATGTACATTCTAATAAATTCCCTAAATTTTATCATTTTATCTTACAGAATGATTTTTGCCGTAGGTATCTACGCATTGGCTTGCCATTGTTACGTTGAAAATGAGTTGTTCAGAGTATTTTTGTTGTTCTCATGTCCTTGAAACAAGTTCATATAAATATCCTCATACATTCCCTAAATTAAGCATAAATGCTTGTGCTATAGGTGAACGAAATCGGTAGTGGCAGGATTTGAACTCGCGACCACTGAATTACTAATCGAGAGCGATAACCTCCCACCAATAATCTAAACTCGGTATTTTTTAATAAAAAAAATGATTATAGCTCTACATGAATATTTTCCTTATAATAGGACGACCGTTTCGGCTGACTAGGCCCATATCAACTGGTAAATATAGATTAATGTATTTTTCTTATATACTAGAAACTATACAAATTACTTTAATTATGAAATATCCTAAACAGTTTAGGATTTTCCGATATGTTTACCAGTTGAATAGGGCCTAGTCAGCCGAAACGGTCGTCCTATTATAAGGAAAATATACATGAAGTACCATAATCATTTTTGTTTGATTGAAAAATACCTAGTATAACGGATTTCTACACATTAACAACCGTCTGTATCGACAATTTAAAAAATCTAAACTCATTATTTGATTCCTTGGCATTATTTGGATGAAGTATAGGTATTAGTTGGCCAAATTACGTTGAAAATGAGTTGTTTAGATTATTTTTATCTGCACAATGTATGTAAGCAAGTATATATTAGATATGTAGTTATGTTGCAGGGACCGGAATCGTATCCAAAATTCAAACATTAAAACAATAATTATAATGTAAGGTCGAGGGTTGCTCTTGTGTCATGTACCGGATATGGCCCTCTTCCATTAGGGCACAAAAACAATGGATATTTCCGAATTAGACGTGACACCGGAAGTAGGAAGAAGGAAATAGGAGAATGAAGGAATGGGGATGTCTGTGGAAGAGACAAATACACGAGGGGTGGATATAGCAAAACAGAATGCCATGTTTCAGTTTCAATAAGCTGATGTCCCTCGTTTCTATTGAAAGTCAGCCCTTGTTGACAAACATAACGCGTTCTAAACTAGTAAAAAATTGTTTTGGTTTAATGATACAATTTGGTTTAAGTTTCACTGCTTTAATTTTTGGCATAAACTAGAATTGGACAATGAATGACCAGTTCGATTATCTTCACAGTGTCATCCTCATTAAACGATTCTCGCAGTCTCCCCGCTACACGCTCCATTGAGAACTTTTTAGGACTTTAAGGGGGCTTATAAACCTAAATACCTCAATTTTAAATCAAATTTCTCAAACATGTGTAACAGTATGTTTCTAAAAAAATACCATAACTATTTTCAACATTTCTCTTGTGAATGTTCGTCACACAATTTCAAAAGTAGGTAAGCATAACTCCCAAAATAATTATTTAAAACATCCTTTTTTACAGCATTTTTTTAAATTACTCCATAACTATGTGTCGTAGAGAAATAAATCTTTTATAAATTTAAAGGGTGCATGAAATCGAAGTGAATTACCAGTATTTTTTTTCAATTCAAGTCAGGTTTGTTCTTAAAATGCAAAAAAATCAACATATTTAGGGTTTCCGTTATTTTGAATCACATATATGTAAACCATTTTTAAAACACGCGACAGTTACCCTTACGTAACTTCATAATGCATAAGGCGGTTTAATTATAATATGTTTTCAGTCACTAAGTTTAGCGTTATATGTCCTCTTAAGTTCTATTCCTCCCCAGAGCGACTGCTCGTCGATACAAGTATTACTAAGCATATTTCATACCACTACTTCTAAGAGGCCAAACCCAAACATGGTGGCCCGACGAATCGAGATTGGATCAAGTACAGACAAGTCGCTGATGGGGAGCTTCATTCCACCCCTAAGTATTCATGATGGCGAATTGAAGCCACGTTTGATGAGTGAATGTCGAGAGATGTATTAAGGCGTCTGCCCTGCGCTCTTCCATGGGTAAGAGTTGAAAGGGGCACCGACCTTTGCTTAGGATCCTAGAATGGGATTGCGGTCATCCCTAACTTTAATGGCTAGACCCCTATGGCTGCAACCTAGCCCCAGGTGGCCATCCACAGATGGTCGCGAGTTCGAGTCCTGCCTCGAACGATTTCTTTTTGCTAAGTTAAATATTTTATAATTTGGATAATTTATAAAGCTCCTTTTTCGTGATTATATCATATTTAGGGCGCTGAAAATTGATTTAGAAGTATCATTCTCTGTAAGAAGAATGATTTTTTTCTGAATATTCTTTTTTTAACATGTCTACGTAGGGGACACCAGCTATTAGGAATTGGGTCGATTATACTCTTGCGAAGAATCGCACAGCGTAGCGTTGGGAGGGGTTTGCAATCTAGAAAAGAGTTTATTAATTCGGATTTTAAAAAGACCCGGGTTGTACGAAGGTGGAAACAGAATTCAGAAGATCGTTCCACAGTCGGGCTGCTGTATTAATAAAGGAGTTCGAGAAGCGACTGGTTCGTATATGTTGAAGGTTTATTGTGAATGGGTGCTGTGATTGAGTAAAGCGAGTGACTCTGTTGCGAGTGGGTGGAGGAGGGACCAAAGATGCAAGTTCTTTTGAGCAATTCCCGTGGTAGTATCTATAGAATAAACATAAAATACCGACTTTGCGTCTGTGTTCTAGTGATTGCAATTCATCAGTCAGTAATGGATCATCAATCAGACGTATAGCACGCCTTTGGACAGCGTTGAGGGTATTCAGTAGGTATTGGGGGGCACCACTCCAGAGGTGACTACCATATTCAATAATTTGACGTATTTGCGCTTTGTAGACTAAACAGATCTGGGTCTTGGTAAAATATCTACGCGCTCTTTATAGTACGCTTAATTTTTTGAAGGCGAGTTTCACATTAGCTTCGATGGAGCCCTTGTAGTGTAATTGGTTCGTTGTAGATACTCCAAGCAGGTCGATAGAGCTGCTGTTAGGTAGGGTGCTTCCGTTGAAAGACACTTGCAATTCATTGGGGTTTTTCGTCGCAGAAATTAGACAGGCTTGGGTTTTTGAGACGTTAAATGAAACAATATTTCTTTCACCCCAGGTATTGATTGAGTGGAGGTAGCTATTTATTTTTAGATGAAGGTCTTTTCGAGCTTCTGATATTTCACTCTGTTTTGGAGGTTTGTAAAAAGAGAAATTGTCATGAACTGTGCTGTCATCAGCGTAACAGTGGATAGGGGCGCGTAAGGGCAAGTCATTAATATGTAGGAGGAATAGGGTTGGATACAGAATGGACCCTTGAGGGACTCCCGCATTGATGGAATGGGGAGAGGAAGAGCAACTGTCCACTACAGTTATGACTTCACGATCTTTTAGAAAATTCGCAATCCAAGTAAACAGAGACTGGGGTAGTCCATAAGATGGGAGTTTCATTTAATTCTGTATATTTTCTGAATATTTTTCTGATATTTTCGGTTAGTCTGAGGGTATGTGGGAGCTTATACCAAGCGTTTTGTCCAGCCACAGCAAATGCATGACTAATTTTGCAACCGTTGATGATGATGCAGAACAAAATGAGGATTGTCTGTCGTTAATCGAAAGCGAAATGCAAAGTTTGGAGAGATAAATAGGAGCCATATCACGAAGTCCTTTGATGATCATGATACATAGCTTCTTTACAATTATTTATTTATTTAAAAAAGAACAGAATATTTAATAAAATCAATATTTTCCTGAGCAGATTGCAAGCCTTCTCCAAAACCACGTAGTGCACATCTTTGGAAGAGCATAATGGACCTTAATCCTAAAACTGGTGTCTTATTTATAGCCATGTTAAAAAAACAATAACATGATACAAGGTCTCCAAAGCTCTAATGACAGGCATCTGTCACATAGTTTACAATAAATATAAAATTATTTTTGAACATTCATCGCTTAACACGTGCTTAAGAAAGTATCCGCAATAATAGTCATTGAGACCACACCGGCTATTCTGATTCCTTGAAGCATTACAAAATTACATCACTCGAGAGCGGCAGAACTGTTGCAGATTTTATTTTTTATTAAAAAAAATTGACATTTGACATTTAAAACGCCCGATGCAGCGTTCAGATTAAAACGCCGCTCGAAAGCGTTCAGTGAGATTGGTGTGAAAAACGACATAATCTGCAACTTCAGGTACATTCGACGCCCGACGTCTATCGTTGAATCTGAACACAGCCCTGATAGTCTAAATAATATATCACTACAATATCAAATCTTACACTTTGAGCCAATGCAGATTGTGAAGTTGGTGAGAGATCTGAGAAAATCTGGGGGCTCCAGTGATGAGCCTGGCTGCAGCATTGAAAACTGACTGAATTTTATTCATTTATCTTTTTGGTAAATTCGTATGTATACCGTTACAGTAGCTAATCCAAACGCGAGACAACAAAGGAGCTAAACAAAGATTTCGTGACTTCAATGGGATACTTTTTATAGATAACTAAAAAATCTCGATAAGAATTAAATTATATTTTTTAAAATCTAAAGGATAGGTATTATGTATAACATGACCTCAATATTAGTAAATTAGTTATGCAGAAATTCTAAACCTTAGTTTACATAGTTAGTTAGATGTAAGTGGAAACTATATGTACACACAGCAATGTGTAATTTGTATCAACCTTGTTTTGCAGGGGTACACAACATTTTACGATTATTTACATGAGCATTATGAAACAAGATGATAACAAAATACAATCTTTAAAACAGAGTTTCCATCTTTAAGAATAAATAACCCCTTTTACATCAAGCAATATTATATCACACTTGGTACACAAATACGTACACTTGCACAGCTGTCTCACTTCAACCTACCACTAAACCTTGTGAATTTGATATTATTTTAGTTACTTATTTTGCATTGCTTCCAGGGCAACTAAGAGATACTATGTCATACATACATACTGTCACGTTACGTTATAAATCCTGGTTAGGAATTAGATAAAATTAAATAATTTATATTTTTTTTAAAAAACTGACACACTGAGTTATTTTGCAAACTAGCAACATTTATCGTTTGACCGCTTAAATAGGATTGTCATTCCGAAAAGGCGCTTTTTCTTAATAAAATTGTTGTGTTAACGAGTCACAGCCATTTATAAAATGGCGGGTGACGTTATTTAATAGTGAAACGGGGAAATGGGTAAGTCCTTTCGATATTTTATTGCATACAATATTTGTGGTAGATCGTGAATTGATACAGTTTGTAAGCGTAAATCGTTCTTCTTTTCATAGGAAAGTCTAAAGTCAGATTTCCCATTATTCCTATCCGTTTTATTTTTTGTCCTGTCCTACGTCGTTTCAAGTCAATTTGATTAACGTACCACGTTTATTTCGTCCTGTTTCGTTCATGTTTTGTATTGGTACTTGACATCTTGTTTGAACATCTATAATTTATCATGAGACGATTCATATTGATTTTATATCAATTTTATCGACGAGAATGTGACCATGGGAAGTAAAACTTATGAAAAGTTCTATTAAAGATGACTGTGAAAAGAAAATTATAAATTTGGATTTTAACTGAGGATTTACTTGAGGGAGGACATTAAGAGGATTGATTTCATGTTAATCTATCCAAAAAGGAAATATTTAGAAGATTCGACGTGATATTGAAGTTTGGATTGTTCATATGATGATACCATTCACTAGGAAGAAACTCTGTATTAATTGATTACCACAATATGGATTTCAGAATATTAAAAACTCATTCACACTTCATTCATCTCTGAAGGGGTGAATTTTGATGTATAAAGTTCGCCGTATGAAGAGTGATGATGACGTCCTTGACTCATGCTGGATTTCTTTATTTGTTGTATTTGAAATTAATAAATTATAACATTTAGTAGGATTTAGATTGAGATGAGCGTAGGTAGAATGATTTTATTTTTGATTGTCTATCGGTGAATTATCAATTTGTGATTAACTTAATATCAATTCTCATACTTATTATTGTTTGTTTTGTTTCAATCTTGAAGATTGGTTGGCAGCATTAAATTGATGCATCTCCTCCTCCACTCCGCTCGGTCTTCAGCGACTCTTTTCATCTCCGTGTAAGAGGTACAATGCATGTCGCGGCACACCTGTTCTAAATACTCCCGGCGGGGACGCCCTCTGCCAGTTGTACCCTCAACCATTCCCTCTAAGATGATATGTAGGAGATCCTCGTGTCGCAACACATGGCCTATCCAATTTGCACGCCTTTTCGATATGGTGTTTGACAGGTGCCTGGTTTCCTTAATTCTGCTGAGAACCTCATCATTTGTTATATGGTCCCTCCAAGATATGCCAAGCATTCGGCGATAGGTCCACATCTCGAAGGCATCCAATCTTTTGCGTTCTCTTTCACCTATGCACCATGTCTCACAACCATATAACAAAATACTCCATACAAATGTCTTCACTAGTTCCTTTCGGAGTTTAAGGTCCATGTTGTTGGACTCGAACATCTTGGATTTTTTGTTGAAGGCGAGTTTTGCCTGGTGAATGCGACTGTCCACCTCTCTACTTGAACGGCCATCCCATGTGATTCTACTCCCTAGATACACAAATTCTTTCACATTCTTGAGAGCAGCTCCAGACAACAGTAGATTCATTTGGCGTTCATCCCTGCCTACAGTTAGTACCTTAGTTTTATCCTTATTTATTTTCATGTTGTACTTTTCGTTTAGGACTAACTCCATAGTTTCTAAGGTTTCTTTTAGTTCTTCTTCACTATCCGTTATCAGAGCGATGTCGTCTGCAAATCTGATCATATCTACCTTTTGTCCATGGATTCTGATGCCTCTTCTATGTTCCATTACTTCTCTTATTTCATCTATCGCACATTGAATATAGCCGTTAAAAAGCATTGGAGAGAGAGAGCAGCCTTGTCTCACACCTTGTCTTATATTTGCCTCTTTTTCTTCTTTTCCACATCTGATTATGGCGGCTTCGTTTTTGTAAAGAGCTTGGATGATACGTCTGTCTCTATACTTTACACCAATCCCACCTAGTATTTCAAAAAGTTTCTTCCATTCTACTTTGTTGAAAGCCTTCTCTAGATCCACAAAGCCAACATACGTGTATTGATTTCTTTTTATTCTTTTTTCGAGAATTACGCGTAAAGATAATATAGCTTCTCTGGTTCCCATTCTCCTTCTAAATCCAAATTGATCTTTACTAAGGATTGTCTCTATATTAGGATTGATTCTTTTTAGAATAATATTGGTTAGAATTTTAGATGCATGACATATGAGACTAAGCGTTCTATGTTGTTCACATTTGGTTGTACCGGGTTTCTTGGGTAGAGTTACAATAACACATTTTTTAAAGTCCTCCGGGATTTTTCCTGTCTTATATATCATGTGGACCAACTTATAGATAGCTTCCATAGTACCTTCGCCTGCAGATTTAATTAATTCAGCTGGTATTTCATCAACTCCTGGTGATTTCCTATCTTTAAGCCTTTTTATTGCGTCGTCAAATTCTTCTCTGGTGATTGGGTCGCCCAAAGTATCCGCATCTACATCAGATTCGCATTCTATCAGATTCTCCATGTTGACATAATTGTTTCCATTGTATAGCTCTTCCAAATATCTTTTCCATCTTTCGACGATTAAAGATTCTTCGAAGATTATTTTACCGTCTTCTCCTTCGATAGCATTACCTTTCCCGGTTTTTGTCCCAAAAAACTCTTTTACAGAAGCATAAGCTGATTCTACGTTTCCCCTTTTCATACATTCGTTTATTTCATAGCATCGTTTCTGATAGTATGCCTCTTTAGCTGTTCGGGATTCTCTGTTTATCTTGTTTCTCAATGCTTTGTACTTTTTTTGGGCTTCTTCATCGGGGTCTTTCTTAAGCTGTCTCCTCTCTTGTATCATTTCAAGGAGTTCATTTGTTATCCATTCCTTCTTTGGTTGAGGTCTATCTTTTCCAATAGCCTCCGCTGCTGCAGTTTTGATTGTATTTTTAATATTTTCCCATATCTGGTTTTCATTCGCTTCTTCACTACTTGTTATGCATTCCTGTGTCTTTTTAACAAATTCGTCTTTTATCTCTCTCCTTTTTAATGTTTTGACATTCCATCTCTGATTGTTTCTCTTTTTCAGTTTTTTCAATTTCAGTAGACTTTTGGCAATTACCATATTATGGTCGCTGTCTATATCTGGACTTGAGTAGCTTCTGCAGTCTTTTATTTGGTTTTTAAATCTGTTTTTAACCATAATATAGTCTATTTGCAGTCTTTGTCGATCACCTGGGGACCTCCATGTATAGCGTTGTCTTTGATGGTGCTCAAAACAAGTATTTGCAATTACTAATTTGTGCTTCACACAGAATTCTGTCAGTCTATCTCCTCTAGCATTTCTCGTTCCCAGCCCGTAAGGTCCAACACATGTTGTCTCTTGTCCTTCTCCGACTACCGCATTCCAGTCTCCCATAACTATCAGATTTTCTTCAGCTTTCACATTGAGGATCAATTTGTCCAATTCACTATATACTTCTTCGACAATTTCATCATCATAGCGTGAGGTAGGCATGTATACTTGGATTAGCACAGTATCTACAGGTTTTGTTTCAATCTTGACTAGAATAATTCTACCACTATATTGCACATATCCCTTGACACGCCTTCCCCATTCCTTGTTCAGAACAACGCCCACACCTCCTTGTCCTGGTTTATTTTCAATACACCCTGTATGGATTACTCTATATTCGCCACTCCAGAAATCACCACAGTCTGGCCATCTCATTTCTGCTATACCTAAGGCATTTAAGTTCATTTTGTGCATTTCAAGTTTAAGGTTTTCTAATTTACTGTTCATCAGTAGCGTTCGAACATTCCATGTAGCGCATCTTGTTAATTGGGTTTTATCTTTTCCATTAGAATCTCGAGCAGTCCCCACCCGGAGATCCGAACGGGGGACTATTTTACCTCCGGAAGATTTCACTAGAGATTCATTCATTTTTTTGCTGTTTCTTGGGATGCCACATGGGCCTTTAATGTGGTAGTTTCCCGAACTTATTATTAGTTCGGTTTATTTAACATTCCAATATAAAGAGAATTCTCTTTTGACGATTTAAATCTTTTGATGTTTTATATTTTCAAGTAATTTACATTCTTAATTTTACTTATATTACTTAAGAGTTAACAGCCTTAATATTTTAGTTAGTCTTCATATCTTTTATTTAAATTATAATAGATTCATTCATGGGATTGAAACTAGTAAACTTGTACAATACTTAATATTAAAAATAAATGTTAATTTGTTCTTAAAAACTTTGTCTTTATCTCAAGAATCCTTGCAACAAATCTATTTCTTTAAATTTGATCTTAATTATTAATATAATATTTTTTTTATAAAATTATTTTATTTCTTATTTGGTCTCATTCAAGTTAGAACCCCTGAGAGTCATTGTAAGCACTAGTTATGACAGCAGAGACTTTTGCTTTTCTATCACTGAGCTACTGGTGAACGATGACAGTGGAGTTGGATCCTGTAATAGATCAGGCTCTCCAAAACCACTGCCTCGCAATACATACATACCATCACGGCATATCCCACAATGTGGGGTAACCAGCGAAAGGTGTGCGGGTGTGCATTGCCTTATAAAAGGGAGCACAACATATCAGTGTATACCCACACACCAGTCTCGTCTCACCTAAAAAGGCACTATATTCAGAATTGGTGGTGAACCTCATTGCTGAACTATGTGAAATGTTATTGTTGTCTGTTGTATTTTCGATTACCCGGCTCTTACGGGACACTCGAAAACAATAATAGAAAAGAGTGGAAGCACTATTCTAAGCCGGTGCCTCACAGCTGATTGTAACTCAACCTAACCAAATTAAAATATTTGAAATGATATTCGCACATAATATTATTACATACTTATTATTATGATATTCATCATCATCATTGGCGGTACAGCCCTGTTTGGGCCCTGGCCTCCTCCAGAATCTTTCTCCAGCCGTCCCTGTCCTCCACCGCTCTCCTCCAGTTTGTCATTCTGATCGCTCTCATGTCGTCCTCTGTATCGTCCAGCCATCTTAGCTTGGGCCTGCCTCTACTTCTTCTGCCGTCTGGATTGGTATTAAGAACCTTTTTGGGGACACGATTATATGTCAAATAGTAATTTAACACTCACACAAGTTGCCATAGTCTTATAATATGTTTTTTGTCTCACAGATACAGACTAAGACACAATGAAAATTGTGTCCCCACCGGCTTATACATATGTAGGTATCTTATAAAAAATAATACTGATTTACATAATGCTACTCTGGGACAGGCATACCCTAGTAGAGTAGCCTAATCCAAAAATTAAAATTAAATACCGATGATGTTCGAACGTGTAACTTTATTTTATATTTTTATACATGTTACACATTTAATTTCCTAATTGCATCAAAAACGTATCTATTGAGGATTCTGGAAAAAATATTTTGAAATTTTACTATTTGGACAATTATTATTAACTCTTAACAGTAAAGAATAGCAAGTAAAGTGGCTTAAGTAGACTTAATATTTACAAGAAATTGGTCGGGTTGGGATAGGACAAGAGAAATTTATCACTAGACTTACCCGGGTTCTCGGCGATGTACTAGATGTTGCCTTCCGCTTTTCTCGACTAGAGCTTAGTAAGTTTCTTGAAACAGGTACACAACACATAGTGAGAACGCAACATTTCTTGAAAATATTATGATGAGTTTGTAATGTGTCTTGACACTTTTGCAAAAAAAATTGCAACTGAACTCGAAAAATAAATGAATGTTTCTTTTTTTTACGTGTTCCGTATTATTTACATTATTGAAATATAGGTTCTGAATGGTAGGTAGGTACTTTCTTCTCTGGGCGGCGTCGGGCGGCGTCTGGTCTCAGGATGCTGATATTATTTCATGGATAGAATATGGATAGGCTGGATATTAAACGCCCGAACAGGAAGGTTCGATGTTTATTTTAAATATCAGTATTGTTATTATATTTAATATAATGAAGGCTCGGTTTCAATCACCAACACGAGTTCCAAGGGGAAGAGGAATTTTTGGTATTTGATTCAAGTTTGATTGGCGGGCCCCCTCGGTAGGTGTTGGGTCATTAGTGGTGACCACTTTAGTGGTTCAGTCAAGCCACTAGATATGGCTTATCAATCGCAACCACTCATCACCATTATAAGCTCGACAACCCTGGGTGGGCCTTGGCTGAATCCAGGAGTCTCCTTCATTCCCGTTTATCCGTTGCCTTCGTTCTCCAATTTCTAATATGGAAGCATCGGCATCGACACTGTCCATCCATCGAGTCCTTGGTCTTCCTGTTCTCCTTCGATCTTGTGGCACAGAAAGTGTGAGGCATTTTGTGGGGTTGTCGTCGTCCATTCGGATTATGTGACCAGTCCATCTAAAGCGCCCTATTTTGATCGAACTGATCACATCGACAACGCCAACCATTATTCTATTTTATTTATTTAAAAGCCGCTACGGATCCTTCAGATTGTTTAGTCATCACCCAGGTTTCGGAAGCATACGTGAGGACCGGCTTTTGTACAGAAGGATCTTTGTGTTTCTCCTAACCAGTTTTGACCTTAGCTGTTTTTGTAGGGCGTAGAAGTATCTATTAGCAGCCATAACTCTTCTTCTAACTTTTTCTCGTATATCATTGTCACTGGTCACTGTGAAGCCGAGGTATGTGAACTCTTTTATCACTTTAAAATTGTATTTTCTGACTGTGATTAACTGGGGAGCTGAGTTATTAGCTACTATGATATGACTTTAGTGTGGCCGCCACTAGTGGTTCTTATGTAGGTAGATATCATGTATTTCAAAATCAAACGTTTGCCTAAATAATATTTAAAAAGGGTTGGCTATGTCTGGTTGACTAACACTATAGGTACAGCTAAGTAAAACATGAAACAAGTGAGTATACAGTTAACTTAAATAAAGGTACCTACATGTATGTCGTAGTATGGTGTGACTAGCTTTGATCATATCACTAGCTTATATTCTGTAAGACTAATGAGCTAACATGTTAACGATGCATATTTTCAAACTCATTTAAGTTTTAATACAGTATCGCATAATATTATACATAGATGTCATGCCTGTATGATGGAGCTAAATATGCAAGGCTGCATTAAATTGTATTAAAGTAATGACGTTAGAATATTTTCATTTTAATTTACTTCATTATAATATAGAATACGCCTTTAATATAGGTACATATTATATTCGGGTCAGCTGTGCACAATGCAATAGTCGTACCAACATTAATGTATGCAAGTGAGACATGGACATGGCAGAAGACGCATGAAAGTAAAATAATGCTGTGGAAATGAGGTCCCTAAGACAAATGCGTGGTAGAACGATCTATGATAGGATAAGGAATGTGGACATCCGACGAGAATGCAAGATTGAAAGAGATATTGTGAGTAGAATGAAAGTAAATACACTACGATGGTTCTGACATGTGGAGAGAATGAACGATGAGTGCCTAACAAAGAAAGTATACAAGGCTGAACAGAGTGGAATGAGATGTCGTGGCCGCCCGAGAAAGAGTTGGCATGATCATATAAATGAGATTTTGAAAGATGGTAATATACCAAGTCAGAATAATAGGAGAGCATGTATGACACGATGCATGAATGTAAATGAGACAAAACATGTATGTCAAGATAGAGGTTTCTGGCGTTCGGTCCTCTCTGCCTACCCCAAGTAGGGATACGGCGTGATGGTATGTATGTATGTTTGTATGTATTATATCGCAACACGCCATGTCGCTTTTATTTGTGTAGGCAGAGATAAACGAATGCCACACACTTTTGTCTTTGTATAATTTCATCACCTCATTCATGTTCATATATTTTTTCACATACAATAAAAGGTCGTCTGTTATTCATAAATATAAAATGGGTTCTTCATACGATATTGATGATAAAATGCCAATATAACTGAAAATTTAATAATATTGAATTGAATTTGTGGCGGCACAGCGCCTAGCGATTGCCCTGT
Organism: Molanna angustata; assembly: GCA_963576475.1. Classification (NCBI taxonomy): domain Eukaryota; kingdom Metazoa; phylum Arthropoda; class Insecta; order Trichoptera; family Molannidae; genus Molanna; species Molanna angustata. The sequence goes on from OY754977.1 coordinate 31,642,388, forward strand.
TAAATGGTTGCATACTCCTCCTAGCGTCCAATTAGCGAGCATTGATTTTTCTGGAATTCGGCGCTAAGGGGGGTTTTATAACTGAACGCACAAGCGACGCACTTGAGTGCCAATCTCTCCTCTTTCTTGTCGATTTCGTTTGTTTATTATTAAGTGAATTTGTATTGTATGTCTGAGAAAGTTGTAACAAAAATATAGTATTTAGTTAGTATCGTGAGTCATCTTTTTTCCATATACTCTATAATATGGCGAACCTTTCATTTAAAATATCTGAATGTTACTTGATCAATACAAAAATTGAATTAATTTAATGTCTTTTATAGGTTAATATCTGTGAATATCAATGTATAATATTTATTTATTTATTTCTCATACGGCATGTATTGCCTTTTACAAACATACAATAAAATATGCATAGGTACTGAGAAAAAACATAGAGACTAAAAACAATAATAATACACTAAGTAAAAGGAAACAAAAAAAAAGAAAACATAACAAAAAAGTTAATAAAACAATATGTGATGCAACTAAACATAAAAAAGATAGGTAAAAATAAAATTTGAACACAAATCAGCAGAAGAAACAGTGCAACTTAAAAATACATTTGTTTACAGTAATATTTACAAAAATAATAATAATAATAATACATAGATAGTCAAGATTCATTCATTACATAATATAATCATTTCATTATATGTAACAACAAACTCTTGTATGCACCATAACCCAATGCAAAGACATCGATCTGCTCAAACTTATTTGCAAGTCTTGGAAGTCTCTGCATTGGTGAGCCAAACAAATAATTTGTGTAGACATTTTGTAAGGCGAAACATTCACTATGGCGAGTGAGTCTTGACGGTACCCGTAAGTGAATCTGTGACAAAAGACGAGGACAATCTACAACACCATTCAGTAATCTATGAAAAACTGCAAGATCAGCTACTACTCTCCTTATAACCTAATTGTATCTACATATTATGCAGATACAATTAGGTTCCGGCCTAATTGTATCTGATTTAAAACCCGAGTGAACTATAATAATAATACGGCACTCATATATTTTACAAATTGTTCTTTGTTATTATATTAAAATTGTTATATCTCTAAGAGATTTATTAAAAAAAATATTATTACCTGCTGTGGTACCTATCCTTTTACATACAAAAAATCAGCCTTTGTACTATGACGTAAATTTGGCTATCGCTAGTCTATGTATAATGTAAATATGTAACGAATCAGGAACATTAATATTATGTAAATGATAGTACTTAAGTAATTAATAATATTCTAATATAATAATTATACAATGGAGAATGTTTGGATGTTGTGTAGGAATGGTGTTTAATTGAAGTCGTGTTGGATATATTCAGATTTCCGTCTGTTGTTGCTACAAGTTAATTTATAAAATGAATTAATATCTTGATGTTAATGGTAAACAGGATAGTAGGTATAATATCCAAGAAAAGGGACTTGTGGATATATCATAGAGTATCCAGAATGAGTGGAATATCGACCAGATTATTAAAGCTAGTTAGCGCAGAGGTTAAATTCGAAAAGTTTGAAAATTCATTTGACCAGTCCCCCTAGACAACGTGCCATTTAGATCAAGAAAAGAAACAAGAAAAGATAACTCAATGTATGGAAATGACAATTATCACGTGACTGACAACTGTCACTTCCATCTTTTCTTGTTTCTTTTCTTGAGCTAAATGACACGTTGTCTAGGGGAGCTGATCTATGATATAAAAGTCATGACATGTATTCATCAAGGGGTATAAAGTTTTCTTTTCACATATTGCAAAGTGTATGTATTAGCACCAATGTGTATTTATTGTGTGTTCAGTTTTTATTTTGAATGGATGCAAAAGAAGTAACATTCGATTAGGATCTATAGTCTCATTAGGATCTATAGTCTCATTAGGATCTATAGTCTCATTCTAAATTCATTTTCTCATATAGGAAACATTGTTACTTATCAATATAATTTGTTACATACATACATACATACCATCACGCCATGTCCCTCACGGGGTAGGCAGAGAGAACCGAACGCCACATTTTTCTATCTTGACACGCATTCATCGCCTCCTCAACATTCATACATCGTCTTATACATGTTCGTCTGTTGTTCACGCTTCTTACATTTCCATCTTTCAAAATATCGTTTACATGGTCGTGCCATCCTTTTCTTGGGCGCCCGCGACCTCTTATTCCGTTCCTGTCAGATTTGTATATTTTCTTCGTCAGGCGTTCTTCGTTCATTCTCCCCAAGTGGCCAAACCATCTCAATGTGTTAACTTTCATTCTGTTAATTACATCTTTCTTTATCTTACATTCTTTCCTTGTATCTTCATTCCGAACTCTATCATACATCGTTCTGTTACGAATTCTTCTAAGCGATCTCATTTCAACTGCATTTATTCTGCTTTCGTGCGACTTCTGCCATGTCCAGGTCTCACTTGCATACGTCAGGGTTGGCACTACGATTGCGTTATGAATGGCAACTTAAGCGTCTCTTGATATGTTGCGATCATTCATAACTGGTCTAAGTGCTCCATTCACTCTGTTTCCTGCCATAACTCTTCTTTCAATATCCTTATCAGGCCGTCCATTCCGTTGGAACATACTACCCAGATAGACATACTCGTCGACTTGTTCAAGCCATTCATTCTCTACTTTTATTTGACACACTGTTCTGCTTTCACTCTTTTCAAAGACCTTTGATTTGCTGGCATTCATTTTAAGTCCGTTTTCTATGCATCCTTCATATACAATACTTACAATATAATTTGTTAATATAAAAAATCTGCGTTTTTGCTCTTCTCTCTTTCACCTTTCTTTCTGACCTGACAAAAGTCAAATTACATTTTAAGAAGACAATTTTAACTATATTCAGTATTAAGATTATTGGTACTGAGCAACTTTTCTCAAAAAAAAATATATATATCTTTGCCCTTTTATGTGAGCGGCTGACAAGTCGGTGGTAAAGATGACTAACCTGGTTACCAAGAACCAGTAAAACAAAATCGAAAAACAAAATCTTTTACATTATACGAAGTCTATTGACTATTGAGTCTATTATTATCTCGAGGTTTATTTAAATTTAATTTAGTATTAACTGGAAGTACCCACGATAAATTTTGTGGGTGAAATTTTGACGTAATTCATTATTTATTTTGAGATGGGAAAATATTTTGAAGTTGAACTCGAAAACATAATATTCTAAATCGGAATTTGGGGAAAATTTATTTGGAAGAGTTTGGTTAATTATCTTTTTCTTCCATTTTCACTGGCAGGAAAGAAGAAAGACAAGCGAAAGGAACGTGTATGGTAAAATATTGTATTGGCCCGAAGGTAAAAAAATAATTGTTCCTATATTTTTTCTATTTCCCGAAGTCCTCGGATTCGTGGAATTAAATCGGGCAATGAATGGGTCATCTTTTTTATTTTTGAAACATAACGAAGTAGTTTTTGAAAACTTTTAAAAATTTGTCATGAAGCAGATTATTTCTTGAATAGAAAGTTTTCGAATAATCTTCTAGTGGAACTTTTCATGAGGTTTTTTTTAAATTTAAAACAATGGAGTCCACCCTCACAGGTGATATTGATAGAAAAATAATAGAACATTTATGAACTTTGGAATAAGTAGTGTCATCGAAAAAAAAGGAAATAGAGAAACACAGAGATGTGAATTTGAATGCAATAGTTGTGCAATTAACTATGTAGGTACATATGTAAATTTAAAGATAAATAAATATTGTAGTTTTTTTTGAAAACATGACAAACACTACAAACTATAAAATATAGAAAAAAGAAAAAAATATAAAAATACAAAAAAAAGTATTCATCATGTTTGAAAGGTTTTCGTCGGGAGTATTGAATCACTTTTTATATTTGAAAAAAAAATATTAAAAAAAAAGAAAAGGAATGATGGTTTTCGTTTCAAATATTGTGAGTTTTGACGATGCTAATTCGTATATTTTGAACCTCACCAAATCAGATTATTCTGCTTTAGAATTTTTTTTTATTAAAATAATTTAATTGATCATATTATTTTAGGCACCAAAGATGTCTATTTGGGGCATTCGGGAGGAAGGAGGAGGATAGGAAGACCAAGACTTAGATGGGAAGGCGAAGTAACCTAAGATGCGAAACAGCTTTTCCAAATATGAAGTAACCTAAGATGTGACCGGATGGAGAACGGTGCTTGAGGACAGGGAGGGTTGTTGGCGAAAGTTGGAGGAGGCCCGATCTGGGCTGTAGTGCCATTGAAGAAGAAGAAGAAGCTGCGAAGAAGATCAGCTTATTTAAAGCCAAAAACCAGAAGTAAGGATCATAATTTGCTTCCCCTATATAGTGTCCAGTTATCACAATAGGTACATAACAATCGTATCGAATGGATTCAACGGCAGTTCACAAAATACCTTAAGTAATTATCGAATATATTTTTTAATACCATATACGCTAACATTGGATTTTTTCCCTGTCGGGAGTCAAATGATATTTATATTGATAAACTTTTTAATATCTCAATAGGGACGGGAGGTAATGAAGGGCCTGAAGGGCCGGGAGGTACTGAAGGACCATTTTTAATTATACAGCAAATACGAAGTTTGCAGTTTGTTTTTAAATTTATTTACTATAATTAATATGAATAAATAAAACAAAATAAATAAAATCAGAAAATCTTCCACTTATGAAGAATTTCGGAAAATTTAGGGTTACCTAAGGGTGCAATATAAATATGGTTGAAAGTTTTTTAGAGTGTACGAATTTCCCAAAAAACTAGACGAGATGTAAACTTGATATTTGGCATATCCACACTCATATTGAAAAAATTATAATAGGGAGTTTGGCCGTTTTAGCATTTTTTTTATAGGGACAGAAAAGGGCGTGTGGAAAAAGGGATGATTTTTAAGTGTCTATTAATAAGCAAAAAAATAATATAACAAAAAAAAAATTAAATAATGTTTTCTAAGAAGAGGAGAAAATTATTAAAATTAATTTGTCACGCTAATATTGCTTCTCTGGGCTGGCAACACTGGTTAGTTGGAAGAAATTGCCATATGTAAATAAACTTGCCACTTGCGCAGGGTGCAAGGAAGTAATTATTATGATTATTATTTTTATTATGAGTCTAACAGTACCTATGTCTAACTGTAAACCGACAATTGCCAACATGTTGGTGGTATTATTACTCTCCACACTATGTAATAGTGGAAAGTCATGATTTCACAATTTTTAAGCGTATTATTTTACAACAATTTCTCAACGGGCATCATGTAGAGAATGCAGACAATGAGTTTCTTCGTGATGTGTTTGTATGTATGCCGTACGCCGTACGGATACCTAATTATTTTTGTGTCCTCACTACAACCCAAACTATAAGTCCGATCGACTTCATATTTACATCATATGTGTAAAGTGTATAGACCTAGAGCTGATTAGTTTTCCATAGACAAGTTATAATTTATCCTCTTTGAATTCATTATTTACGTTGTTTTTTTGTGTCCTCTCTGCACCAATAAGTACGATTGACTTCATATTGATATCATGTATACAAAGTCCATAAACTTAATTTTCCATTAGCTGATTATTTATACTATTTAGGTATACCTAACATCTAAATTTCTTGATCAATAAATGTCTTTAATACAATCAAGGACAGATCTAACTGATATATCTTCCTATCAGTATCTGGTTCCTATCAGTATTTTAATTACTTTCCTAACGACTTTTTTATGTGATTGTTCTTGCAATTTAATGGTGAAATTTTCTTGCAGACGTCATCGGATTTAATGAAAATTCACCAAAGAGGAGAGCTCTAAAGTTTCCACCAGTAAACAAAGTTAAGAGAATTATTCTTAAGAAATAATGACGGTCATGTTTTATACGTTCAGCAGCCGAACCGAGACGAATATCAGAATGTTATTTTCGCGGCCATTTACCAGATAAACGCCGGCATTTTTTCAAAATAATATCTTTCAAAAACTTTTTGAATTTCCCTTTGTTTTTTTTTTCCACGCAGAGCGATGACGAAATGGGTGGTGTTTCGCTATGAAACGTGTCGAAAGTTTCTTTCTTTTGTTTAGAAAAATGGTCCGATGAAGGGAAATGGGCTAATTTGGCCGTTTACTTGCGAAATAAAGGCAATAAAATAAAAATAACATCACTGATTTTTTTGCGCAAAATGTGTTTTACACAGTGGGGGCGTTTGGGCGCTATTTGCTTAAATATGTGTATATTATAAATGTTTAAAATCATTTTATCTAAATATTACTTAGAGTTTATTTTTTTATGTGTTACAAAAATATATTTATTTATTTATACAATATACGACGTAAGCCATTTACTTGTTATAGTAATAATGATAATAATAATAATCAAAGACAGTGTGGCGGATGTTTCCGCACATCACTACACCTCCCTCCAGGAAACGAAGACGCGCTTCGCGATATTTAAACGCTCTCTTCTTCGATACTTGTTACGCAGCGCGTTAGTCAACTCGTCGATAGTTGATTCCTCGAATCCTCGAATAATTGTTGTAAATTATAGTTTACCAAATCGTATTAATAATTTAGTAATTAGTATTATATTTTAATGTTGTGTTTTCGCTTAAACAAACCATGTAAGTAATTGGTCTTTTAATATTTAATACACCCTTCAGCAACCTTCTTGTTTTATGTACCATCGTAGCTATTTTAGATATTGTGTGAAAACCTTCAGTTTCACATAATAAGAGGAACAGGTTTGGTCATGCAGGACATCTGGGCTCACGATATAGTCTCCCGGTCGGCCGGTTCGATTCCCGTCGATCGAGAGGTTTTCATCTAGTTCCAGATTCCATTAAATCTTATCTAACTATGTAATTAGAATATGGGTGTAACAGACCAGCCTGCACCTCTCAACAGTAATGTTTATAATGACAAATGTAGGCTTTGCCATCAGGCCACGGAAACAATTGATCATATAACTAATGGATGTGGAATAATTGCAAAGAAGGAATACATCAATAGACACGACAACGTGGCAAAACGTATCGACCAAGATTTAGCACAAAAATACAAATTAATAGACAGTTCATCCCCATACTATCAATACAAACCAACGAACATTCTAGATAACAAAAACGCTAAACTATACTGAAACCGTGACATTATAACAGACAAAACTATACTAAGTAACAAACCAGACATTACTCTCACCGTTAAGACTACAAAAACCACTTACCTAATAGACACATCGGTACCCAAAACTTACAGAAGAAACATAACGAAAATATTCAAAAATATATCCCTATTGCCGACGAGATCAAGGAGATGTGGCACCAAAACACAATTTGTGTATATTTATACCAATTTTTAGGGTTCTCGCTTATACACGCACGCACACAGACACACACAGACAAAAAACACAAAAAATGTTCTACTTCAAATTCTGAATTCATCCATATATACAGGGTTACATGTTCGACATGGCCGCCGCTATTTCTTACACAAATTGTCAATTTTTTCTTAAATTACTATTAAACATGAATTATAAAAATGTATTTTAGCTACTTTTACCTCAAACTAAAATGTACCCTTTACTACCTTAACTGTTATTTGGTCAATGGTATGCCTATTTAATAGCAAGTGTTATACCTTTTTTAATAGCCTAAGAGACGTAGAAGTTTTAACAACAGTTTTTGTTTATCATTTTTATAAATTGACAAGCCCTCTAACTAGATACATAAAAATAAACGGACCCTAAGACCTCTTATCCGTAAAAAATTGATAAAATAGCCATTGTTTTTTAAATCTTTAAAATTCAATATCTCCATAACGGTTAAGTTTCGGACATCGTATGTATTATACTATCAAATCCATCAGAAATGACCTGAATAATAACGTCCTTTAATATTCAGTACGACTTACCCTGTAACCCTGTATAGAACATATATACTACGAAGCCTCTAAGCTGGTTGTTTTGGCATGCAAAAAGTCCACTACACAATACAAAATGTTCCTTCATACACGCGTCTTGGCTTTAAACTGCCTCACATTACATTCGTCAGTTGGAAAATAAGCCATGAAACTACTGCAGCTTGTAATCCAGGGTATGATACAAGGGAGAAGAAGACCAGGAAGACGAAGAGTTTCATAGCTATACTGAGACAGTGGTTCAGAAAAACGACTGCGTCACTGTATCGTGCAGCCAAGATAGCCCCGACAGTCGCCAACCTTCGCAGAGAAGACGGGACGAGAAGAAGAAGAAAATTATAAAATGAAAGAATAATATTGTACTTTGGGTGAAGTAGGTAAAAATAAGCAGGTACATTTTTAGATATTGTTAGTACTTACGAAAGTTTTCATCGGTTTATTCAAATTTGAGTTGGAACCGTGTGGCTCTGCGCCAAGACTTTACAGAATAAAAATACTTCAAATAAAATTTTCCTTATACGTACCTAACTATAGTAAACCAATCATATGATTGCACACGAAATATACACACTCAAGTTTATTTTCTGGATTTCAACTTAGTAATGTTGAATGTTTTTGGCGAACAACTAAATATCTGCACATGGATCCCTCAAGATTAGTGATCTCGGTACCATAGTGCAAAAAAAAAATCGATGAATGATGTCTTGTTGTTGAATTGTATTCTTCTTTTTTTTCAGGCGCAATGTCAGGACCAATGACCGTACGCCTTAGAACATCGAATTAAATTATAAACTTAATATAACAGCGCAACAACTTGAAATATATTTCGTTAGCCAAAGATACGAGATCGTTGGAATATTCATCTACTGTATTTCGTTAGCCAAAGATACGAGATCGTTGGAATATTCATCTACTGTATTACAATATTGAAAAATTAATGTCGTTTTCCTATCAAATCAGCCTACCCCTTCGACCTGCTTAACGTACCCCATTAGCTGTCCCCATTTACACTACACATGTTTTAAGTTCTCCCTTTCAAGTACAGTCAGCTAGACTATAGAATGATCTATATGATAAAGGTATGACATCTCAATCAATAAGAACATTTAAAGAAAAAAAAATTTTTTTTCTAGTTTCTTCCTTTCCTCATTGTTAAGATCTGTGTTATAATTATCTTCTCATTTCTTCTTTGTATTTTATTCCAAGTCAATAATACAGCTTGGGCAATTACTCGTATCATCTTATTAAATGTAATTTATTGACAAGCATAGAATAAAAATAAAACTATTATTCTACGTTAACAAGATTATTACAATCGAGGTCTACCGTCTTTGGAATGGATGTTCACACTTGTTTTTGAGTTATCGTAACTTCCGATCACATACAGAGGGCAGGTATACGAAGTATTTTGTATGACTTGTGCTACTAACTAAAGATCCTTTGCCCGTCGGCTGCCTAGAATTTGAACTCCACCGGTATAGAAAGGATCTCCCGCGCGTTCGTCCGAAACTTACAAATAAACAACAAAACTCACATTTTCTTGGTGCTGTGTAGGTATATCTTTGTGAAATGTAGGTACACGTTATATTTTGTTTGAAACCATCTCTCGCCTCGCTGCACCCGTATATAATTGATCTGTCGCGTTTCGTTATTTACAAATCTTCATGCATGTTTTTTGGAGTAATTCAAAATAAATTTAAACATTATAAATTTAAACATTTAGTATTACATTAAACAGTTTAATAAAGTTATATGGAATATATCACCTCACTAGACCTAGGTCTGTTCGGAGGTGATACTATTTTTTATTAATTTTTGTCATGATGTATAGTGATCGTAATAAGTACCTAATAATATGCAAAGAAATGTGAATATCAAGTGTGTAAGAGTGTAAGTTGTCTCATGTACCTATCAGTGGCAGCTGCTAAAATCTTTTATACTTACGAACACTTTCATATTAAAATCCAAAATCTGCTACTGTCTGAATCAACTTTCTTTCGATGCTCAGCACTGAGACGGTCTGTGTCATGGTGTTTCAAATATGTTCTTATTCTTTTAATGTAGTAAAATAACGAACATATTGAACATATTGGTTTCAAAAATTTAACGAATTTTGAAAAAGACTCGGCTAGACCATTTTATATAAAAAGTGCTGCCAGCCTCCCTAAAATTGCCATGATTGTTAATTGAGCAAAGATCATTTTTCAATATTAATCAAAAATCCATGTACACAAATTACAATAATACACAGCCATTTAGAAAAAAAATATACAATAACCAATTTGCTATAATTTGTAATTCAACAAACTTATTTAAACAAAAGCAAAATGCGCGCCGCCTTACATACATTGAATCTGCAAACTAACATACTAATGTACATATTGTAACTATATAGCTTATTGGTGCGTCACGCCAAAGTCGTCAAACATTCGTATAAGATATCATTTCACGATCCAATACAATAACTTAATTTCCAATACATTTATTATAGTATATGCGGTGCACTTGGAATAACGCACCACGGTTCCGGCAAATTTCAGGCGTTTATTTAAGTAACGCGCTACTCGAAATTATTGTATTCATTCTTGTACTTACGTGACAATGTTTGTTGATACATAATTTATATCTTGCTTTTATTTTATTTCACCAGTTCAGCGCTCCAGCGCACCCAAAGAGAGTCCATCATTGGTACCTATACCGTCTAAATCATTATAATTTTGTTATTTTATGATGTAGGTCAAGTATTTTTTCTGATTCATTTCTTCCTCTATCAATGAGCCATTTCGTCACCAATTTTGCCAATTTTTCCCCACTTGGGGAGATTGGGTTGGCAAAGTTCGGTATTATTTTGTAAGCCGAACGAATTATCATTTTTGTGTCCTCTCTACAGCCCAAACTATAAGTCCGAGAGACTTCATAATAACATCATAATATGTGTAAAGTATATAGACCTAGAGCTGATTAGTTTTCCATAGACAACTTTTAATTTCTTCTGTATGAATTCATCATTTTTGTTGTTTTTTTTGTGTAAGTTACAACCCACTCATTTATTTATTTGTTAATACTAGATTAAAGATATTATTATTTTACATCTGAATTAAATATACATACATTTTGTAAAACATAATTAAAAAAATATGCAAAATTACTTACCAAATCAATGAGCTGAGACAGTCTGAGACCAAGTTTAACTAACACTGTGTTGTTATTGTTTGTTACAGGTCTAATGAGCCTATTATATGTACTTAGAAGATCATCGTATAGCCTCTTTGCATCTGGATTGCAAGAACAAGTTTGCAGGCACAGTAAAAGTGAGGTTAGAAATACGGAAAATGCGCGGGAAATCATTGTTGAATGTACCGAACCTAATATGTCCTCCAAATATTTTTAACACGATCCAATATTTATAGAACAATCTTATTTATTAGCAATAAACATACTACGTCATTTTTTGAGTTTGCTCTTAGACTGTGATGTTCTTTTGTTTTTATGTAAAAAAAGTTTTGAATCCAGAAGAATTGATTTAATATCAGTTTGTAAATTGTATTATTTGAACGTATATTAAACAAATTTATTCAACAGTCAATGCATATTTACACTATTTTTTTGTAACGATTATGATAAATTCAATAAATTTAAATAATGATTATTTTTTAACTTCAATTATCTTGTTTCTTATATACACTCCATTTAACGATTCGTTTTTAAGTATGTTTCTCTGATATTGTCTTATAACTGGCTTAGTCACTGTTTTTTTATATATTAGAAAGTATTATTATTTCAATATTTATTAAAGATCTGATAAATTTATAAACAGAGATTCTTCTGTCAAAACAGTTTTCCTTTAAATTGAGGTTATGGTTCTTTTCAACGCCCTGCAGATGGAAAATCACACGATATTCCGACAAAAACACTTACACGAAACCATATTTAACATGTTTACATCACAATTTGTTCTAGTTTTGCATTAAAAGATATTTTTTACGCGATTTCTGGTTTAATTTTGGCGAAAGTCTCGACGTTGCTTTTGTAGGTACGCGCATGGATGTATATATCTATCTTCGTACAATACTTATACTGTTACTCCATTTTCCTCCAACACTGTAGGAGCATCCTTTGTACACTACGAGAAAGGTCCACGTATATATCTACGTCCCGTTTTGTCCCGCGCGATACGGTACACCGTAAAGTGTGCCGTCCTTGTCGCGAAAGCTTTCCAGGCAGCGGCGTAGTCCGTCCTGAAAATCGCCGAAACAAATTCGGGAAGAAAATACGACTTCAAGAGGAAACAAACTAGCCTGGAAATTTCGGTATACTCTGTTCGGTTGCAATACCGAAAATTAAAAAAAAAATACCTATATTCAAGTTCCGCTTTCTCCGCGGATACCTTTTTTGAAATTACCTCGAAATAATGAAATATATTTTTTATATTTATTCATAGTATTTATTACTAATTTTGCGATTGTCAATTCTTGATGTGATTTCATGATCAATTATATAAAATAATTTAAAATAAGAAAACTCATATTTAATAAAAATATATAATAATTTTGGAGCACTGTCGATTTGATCAAGAGAATTTATTTCTCTTAACAGATCGACAAAGTACCAAGCCAAGATAAGTGAAATTTGTTTGCCAGGTCTATATTTGTCATGATTTTTTCAACTTTGAAGCCAAAAAACACCAACTTAGAGGTTTCGCAGCATGTATGTACTATGTATACATATATGGATTTACTCAGAACTCGAAGTAGAATATTTAGTGCGTCTATGTACCTGTGTGTGTGTTCCTTATAATTTTTGATCCGCTCAATGCACGGAGCCTTTAATTTCAGAATATATATAAAGTTATAAGGCTACAAAACTTTTATTCTCAGAATTGTGAATTTTTATTTCAGTCAGGGGTTATTTTTTTTTTTTTTTAAAAATGAATATGTCCTTGTTAAACAAGTACATATACATCTTCCTACGTTCCATAAAATAAGCAAATAAATGCTCGTGCTATAGGTGAACGAAATCGGTTGAGGCAGGATTCGAGGCAGGTTCATCAGCTGATATCCTCACTACTCGGTCTGAGCATGCTCTCCCTACGTGATCTCTCCAGAAACGTCTTCTTGTTCTACCCCATCGCACCACGTCCTCAACATTACAATTTTTCCTTATTTCAGAGCTCCTCATTTGATCTTGGAGGGTTACTCTTGACAATATACTTGACATATCTAAATGTGTTAAAAATTGAGTTTGTTTAATGTAATTCAGTATAATTTTGTTTTTGCAGATTTTTTTTTTACACTCAAAGAGATGTGAAGTAAAAAGATGTAGGTCCGTATAATTAAATGAATTAAGAATTAATAAAGATTTTGTAAAAAAAAGTTCAAATATGCATAATATGTGTTGTGTTCATTTAATAGACATTTTCGGGAGGATTATTAATATATTCGTAAATAACATTTTGATTAAAGATCTGTAAAAGAGCGATCTATCAACACCACCAACCAACTCCGTTCAGTTGCAAATGCCTTTTTTATATGATTATTTTTTAAGTATTTCACAAAAAAAATATATATACCAATTTGTACCTGATGAATTCTATTTTTATTAAATCATTAATTCTTTGAGTTACTGAACTAATAAAAAGTTTTGCTACATTATAGTATTATGAGGTGTCTGATGTTTCGAAACGATTGTCTTGTAAAGTAAATTAATCAGATAGATAATTCGTGTAAATTTTGTACCTATGTATTTTTTTACAAATTCTTAAATTATCTTATTTTTAATTTAAATATTTTCAGTTAAATTCAACAGGCTGTAGTGAACGCATAGAATATTATTTTATCTCATTGAACAGACTATAACAGCTTCAGTGGTCCAGGCGTAAATACATAGGATCGATTGACTGTGCGCATTCGCAGTAGACATTACTTTTCATAGAGAATCTCCTCTCCTATTCTGATCTCCTGATACTAAAACATGCCAGAGTTCTACGCGGTATGCTCAAAAACCCACGTTATTTATTTTTAAGGATTTTTTTATGATGATGTATTTTTTTTTAAATTGTAAGTAGGTACTTGTCTAAATTTATATTTTGAGAATAAAGACCCTATGTGATTTCAGAAAAAAATATTAAGACGGCGACTGCTGCCAACGCACCTATTTTTTCAATTTGAATTTGCACCATTACTACAGAACGAATCATTTTGCAAAAAAAACAACCTAGTTAGTAATACACCTTATTTTTTCAATTATGTTCTGTATATATTCTTGTAGGAAAACAATAATCATATCCCGATTTTTAACATTTATCTTAAATTTCTAACTAATTAGGTAAACTAAAAAAACTATTAGGTAAAAAGCATTATATTTTTTATAAATTAAAAATATCTGGAAAAATACGATGTAGGTTAATAAACAAAAAAAAAACTTTTATTTCGCAATGGCGCTGAATGGAAAAAAATGATTTTTTAAGTTTATTTACTAAGCATTAATGCAACGTCACATCATATTTTTATAGATATTTTTGTCTTCTATAATTTAAAAAAATATGTTGAATATTTTATTAAAAATTTAAGATAAACATTGAAAATCGGGGTATGCCATTATTTTTCTACAAGAATTTATACAGAACATTATCAAAAAGCAAAGATATATTTTTCTTTATCAATACCCAAACCATCTAAATTTTTTTTGCAAAACAATTTGATAAGGAATAATGATGGTATATCAAATTGAAAAATAGGTACGTTGGCAGCTGACCCCCCCCCCCTTTAAATGTACGAATATATTTTTATGAACTTTAATTTTTAAATCAAATACTTCTAATTTTATTTTTAAAACAAAAATACTTTACATGACCGTGAATGAATTGAGGAAGAAATTACTAAACACAAATGGAGTATTATGCTTTATGGTTGTGAGGCATAATGCATAGTCGAAAGAGACCGTAAAAGACGAATAATTGGCATTTCTTGGAGGAACCATATAACAAATGACGAGGTTCTCTGGAATATTGAATAAACCAGGCACATGTTTCATTATATCAAAAAGGCATACAAATTGGCTAGGCCATGTGTTGCGACACGAAAATCTCCTACCCATCATCTTGGAGGGAATGGTTAACGGTCGTCGGGTGTACCTAGAAAAGGTGTGCGAGGATATGAAGTGCTACTCCTACACGGAGTTGAAGAGAGTCAATGAAGACAGAGGGGAGATGCATCGCTTTGCTGACCACCAATCCCCAAGATTGAAACCAATGAAGTAGATCAAAGTAGATTCAATATTCTACGCATTTTCGTTTTTTAAAAATAATAAATCTATTTGGATATCATTTCATAAATATCATTAAAATTAAAATTACAATACGAATCCTTTTATTTAATCTTGAACTGGTCTTCAAATTTTTTTTTTTAACTAACTCTTCTCCTAAGAGTAGTTGAGGAATGTTATGGCGTTTGTGTTGAATTTAAGAGGCTATATTATTATTTAGAAAATAATTTCTCCAGTACCTTCAAAAGATACGTCTTTGAAATAAATAACAGTTTGTATTTACATCTTTATACTATTGCACGAATTTTTTTGAAATTTAAATTTGTTTAACACCTTTCTTGTAAAATTAGTTTAAGTAAAACCCTTTTTTAATTATTTATTGTAAGTAACTAAAAAAACTACAAGGCCTATAAATTAGATTTTTACTTCTAATATGAATATGAAAATCTACTGGCTGAGTTTTTTATTATTATAACATTTACATTACTATTCTTGCTATTTTAAATAAAACCTCTAATTTTTACCTTTCTTCATGAAAAAATGTTGTAAAAAATCTTAGATGAAATACAATTTTATTTCGTGTTTCATGCATTAGAAGTTAATTTAGCGTGCATTTTTGTGTACCTACATCCGTATACCTAGCCTAATCAAGGGCCTTAATAATAATAATAAGATTTTTATATCATTCTGTGAGCAGGGGGGTGCAATGCTACACAAACCATATTTCATACATATAAAATTTACATTTTTAATATTACAAAGAAGAAAAATCCTATAGTCATTCAATCCTTCCCCTTTACACAATATAAATATATACACAAACAATGAAAAAAAAATACCAAATGAGTTTTTTTACACAACCAATAAAATAGTATTATATATAATAGACACATATACACATACGTCCACACATATATTTGTACAAGAAAGAGCAACAAATACACATGAAAAATGAAAATTAAAAACATTTTATGTAGACATTAAAATATTATTATCGTCTTTGATCCAACACTTCTGCTCATCTTTGTGACAGTCTCAGACATTGGTGCCCCTGTGCAGTCTTTATGATCGAGTTAGGGTTTGTCCATATTCTCTTTTGGTATGCGGCGGCGATTCGATGTCTGAGAACATTTGCCGCCTCTTGATCGTAATCTTGATACCCAGCTGTCTTTCCATAGACCATAATCGGGGAGATAAATAAAATATTCTTTAGAAAATGAAACTGTCCGTTCACTTTAACATATTATACTTTTAGTATTTTATTATTACTTACATGAGGCAATTATTTTAAGAGCGGATTTCATGAATAAAGTCGGCCTCCGAGACTCAGTTACATGTCTGACTCTTAAAGCAAGGATCTCGGTTTCGAAATGTATAAACTTACTAATGGGTGCATGCTAAATTGTTGTTAATGTGGTACCTTTGACTGCCAATCAAAATAAAATCTGTTTATAATAAAACAAGGATACGTATACAAATATCATCAAAACTCATGAGAAAGTGATCCATAATCATCATCAAAAGTTCTAAATTTAAAAAGTGCCAAAGTCATCTCACGAGAGAGTGATTAATATAGGTATATTTTTTTTAACTTTTCTACGGACAATTCTTGGTAGAACTCCTTTGCAAATTATAAATAAATTTGGTATGGAGGAAGAAATGTAAAATAAAACCAAAGTTTTCGGTTAACTTTGAAAATGGTCACTGGATGACCAAAACTAGTCAGTGTCATTAAACTAGTAGAACCATTTTAGCAT
Organism: Molanna angustata; assembly: GCA_963576475.1. Lineage (NCBI taxonomy): Eukaryota > Metazoa > Arthropoda > Insecta > Trichoptera > Molannidae > Molanna > Molanna angustata. The sequence continues at coordinate 31,659,330 of OY754977.1, forward strand.
ACCAAATTTATTTAAAATTTGACTTATAATATTATTTATTTATTTATTTTATTTTGGGAAACAAAACTGCTGTTACATATTTTACATTAATAAAAAAAATAATAATCAGGAAAGTAAGCCAATTACATTGTTCCACAAATTAATATAATAAAGACAATTCAGTATAAAGTCAAAGACAAAAGTGTGGTGTAAGTGTACAATTGTGATGTGTGTGTATTTTATGAAGCGAGGGTGGGACATGAAGAAAGGTAGGAGAGGAGGAAAGGGTGATTTGTCATATGAATATATTATTGGACATACCAAAAATTATGCAATTTGGTACATAAAGTATTCATTATAATAATGATGATAGTTGTTTTTTTAATGATTGTAGGCTATTGTTAAAAATATCTGGCTTACCTATGATTAAGGTTATTGTACATATTGCAGCAACGGTTAATAAAAGTGTTATTTGCATAGTTTGTTCTTGAGTATTTAGTGTAAAAAAGGAGGTTCTGGCGGTTTTGTCATCAATTGTTCTTAATTTGAAAAGTATCGATATCACTAATTCTCAAGAAAGTAATCAATAACCATCATCAATAGTTCTAAATTTAAAAAGTATCAAAATCATCTCATGAGATAGTGATTCATAATCATCACCAATTGTTCTAAATTTAAGTGTCGAAATCATTTACTCACGAGTATCTTACACACTCGAGAAAAAAATTAATGCAAATAAACATTTTTAAATATTAATATTTTACTGTGTATATTTATCCTTTGAGTTGTGGTTCCAAGTTGGCTGGTAAATAAAACAGTTTTGGGATATGGGAAATACTTCAAAAGGACAATGTCATGAGGCTCACGGTCTGACCCCTGAATAAATCTTCATCATAAAATACTTTGTAACAATACCGAGAACTCCTCGTATGGAAATGTTGAAAGTTCACAATGGAAAAATACTTCTTTGGAGTTTGTCGGATAGATTTTATCCTAGCACTGTCGTCATACGGATGAATATGTTGCAGGACGATAGTTAAAAACGAAAGATGACAATGATTCCATGCAATTTTTAACGCACATATTAATCTGACCTTTGTCATTATCAGTGCCCCCACTGCCCCTGAATAGGCCTTGGCGTCCTCAAGAATTTGTCTCTATTATACCCTATCCAAGGCCTTCTTCTCCAATTCCACACTCCGGCTACCTAAAGGCCCCCCTCAACTCCATCCATCGTAGTCTATGAACTTCTTATTTCAAATCATTAAGAAGGTATATTATTACTTTAAATAGCAAATCATTAAGAAGGTACATATATTATTACTTAAAATAGCACGTTGGTAGGTATTACTTTAAATTGCAAATTGTAATAGTCGAATAGTATTTTTGTTCTAGAACATGCACAGTGTAGGCACATCAAACTAAGTTTCATACATAATCATTTCATTGTGTATTTTGGTAAAAAAATGAATGATAGTATGTATTCAACCTGTTAAATGGCAAAGCGTTTGACTCGACACATCGTTAATTGGTTTGATAAATATACACAACGATGTGACTAAACTTCAGTCACCTAGACTAGACAGTTCATGGTCTACTGAACTCAACGATAGGTCTGCGACATATATGCATATAGAGCATATAGAGTACACATATTATATCACCATAGTTGAAATATGGACAGTTGGCCCTTGCAATCTTTTCCGAGGCAATTCAAACGTGGTGGCTGTTCCAAGTTGTAAAATAATGATTTGTGATATACCTTTGAGTGTGCTCTTCGCCCTAAAATAAAATGTCAACCTAAAGAAATATTTTTAAATATTGTTATTTCAACTATTGACTGTTTGATAAACTTATATAAATCTTTATTGACAACATTTTTAACCTATCAATGGACACGAAGTAGGGATTTAATAGAAGAACCAGAAACTCAATGCACCTACAAGGCGTACGAATTTCATCGGCTGGTTTACGTGATTACTTTATGCACTTGCGCAACGATCACCAATTATGCCTTCTTATTGAGTTCCCATATCAATGTAATTTATTATAGTTCTATATATTTGATTAGTGTGTAACGATTCAACATAAACATGACATATAATCTGTGAACAAAATACTAATGTGACTGTGACAGACGAAATGCGAGCGAAATGAAATAGGGCGCCAACTTCATGGCTATATATGTTCCATATTTAATAATTAATTGCCTTGAATTGAACGCGTATTAGCAGGAACAGTTTGCTTTTTTAAACCGTGTGCATTTGTAGGGCACGTTTCTTGAATTCAACACGAGTTTTTAAGTGCATTAGCGCAACAAACTAGTGCCTAATTCGAGGCAGTACTTGAGTCCTAATCAACACGGAAAGGTAAATACGCCCCCTGGGTACCTCCACATTTTATATTTTATCGACCCAGGAAATTATCATTATGCGGCGATGCAGCCACATTTCAAAGGCCTCTATACGGTTAAGCATATTGACCTATATAGTCCAGGTTTCAACGCCATATAGAATTATGGACTATATATAGCACTTCAACAGGCGCTGCCTTGTTTTAAGGTTTAAGCTCTACACAAAAAAGTGTCTTCATTCTGAAAAAAAACATCGTAAGAGCTGTCCCCATGCGGTAGCTTAGTTCTTTGTCAGGATTTAAATCATCAGTGAGCAGGCTTCCAAGATACCAACAAGTTTTGACGCTTTTTATGGCAAGTCCTTCAAGTTGCAAAGTATAATCCAACTGTCGATTTGTTCAAGAGAACTTTGTTCTTTTAACATATCGACATAGTTTCAAGCCAGGATACGCGAGATTTTTATGTAAGGTCATAAAGGTAGAACGCTGAAAATTGGAATGAACATAGACAAATACAAAATCTCAAATTGGTTCTTTCAAAAAAATTCCAGAGATTCTCAAGCTTTTTTAATTAAGAAAAATATTTTTTTATGATAACTTTATGTGTTTAACTGTCTATATTTCCAAAGTTTTTAAATATCGAAAAATGCCGAAACACCTCAACTAGAAAATTGAATTTGTTTTAAAAAATACTGACATTGTAACAGTACATTTCAGTTTTTTTATAACAATACTAGCTTTTATGTCCCGCCGTTGGCCAAGAATGTAAATTAGTGAAGGAATAAGCAATCGTTTATATAATATTGTCACAAAAAATATTTGCTAATTCGTAGTATGAAAAGTAGTTTGAAATTTAATTGAGTTTAAGCGATGTAAAATGTTCAAGTGATGGCCACAACCCATTTGTTTTTATATATAAGTAGGTACATACAATTTCTGCACGCATGGACTATGGTAAATGGTTTTAAATATGACCGATTATAAAGAGACAACGTTGTAAAGAGTTTGGATTTGGCCACAACCCCTATTTTTATATATTGTCATCGAACGCAAATGTGTTTTAAATATTTAGTAATTTTGGATGATGGGAAATGGCTTAAAAATTAAATAAACAAAAGTACTGAAAAGATTCTAGTGTTGGTCACATCCCATTCGTTTTTATATTTTTCGTCAAGTGTGCATACCTATAGATTATTATATTTTTGCACAATAAAACTGATCTACATTACAGAAGAAGACTTAAATAGTTTTTAATTTGAATATAAATTGTGAAGAGTCCAGTAATGGCCACAACCCCAATTTTTTATTATATTGTCATCAAAATCAAATATGTAGTTATTGAAAATTAAGCAATATATGATGATATAATAAATGGTGTAAATTTCGATTGAAAAAAAGTATTGAGGAGATTCTAGTGATGGTCACATCCCATTCGTTTTATGTATTTTCGTCAAGTATGCATGTTGTTTATAATATTTCTATACAATAGACTATAAGACTTAAAACTAACCCAAAATACTAAATGAAAAAAAAGAATAAATATAAGACTATAACAAATAGTTTGTGATAAAAACTGACCCAATGGTCTACATAAAAGATGCAATAGAAGAATTACACAATAGTTAATGTATTATATAAAAAACTGACCAAATGGTCTTCATAAAAGAAGAAGAAGATGAATTGAAATATAGAAAATATTTTATATAAAATTCACCCAACGTCTACATTAAATAAGAAAACGAAGAATCAGACTAAAGGAAATAGTTTGTATAAAAACTAACCAAAAGATCTACAAAAAATAAGAAAAAGAAGAATTAGACTATAGAAAGTAGTTAATATAAAAACTGACCCAAAGGTCTACATATTAGAAGAATAATTATACGTCAGGAAATAGATTGTATAAAAACTAACGCAAAGGTCAACATAAAAGAAGACGAAGAAGAATTAGACTAAAGGAAAAGTTTGCATGAAAACTCTCCCTTGGTCTACATAAAAGAGGAAAAATTAGACTATAGGAAGTTAGTTTTTACAAAATTCAACAAAGGTCTACATAAAATTAGAAAAAGAAGAAATACGTTAAAAGAAATAGTTGGTATCAAAACTGGCCCAGAGGTCTACATAAAATAAGAAGAAAAAGAATTAGATTATAGGAATAAGTTTGTATAAAAACTCACCCAAAGGGCTACATAAAAGAAGAGGAAGAAGATGAATTAGACTATAGGAAATAGTTTGTATAAAAACTCACCCAAGGTCTACATAAATTAAGAAAAAGAAAAATTAGACTATAGGAAATAGTTTATTTATGAACTGTCCCAAATGACTTCACAAAAGAAGAGGAAGAATAATTAAACTCCAAGAAATAGTTTGTATAAAAAATCAACCAAAGGTCTACATAAATAAAAGAAGAATTTCACTATAGGAAATAGTTTGTAGATTGAATGACATGTGTATTGTAGTTAACCTAAGATAGTTTAATAATTTTCCTATACGAAATTAGTATATTGTTGGTTTTTAAGTAGTATTAGGTATGTAGGTACCTACCTACAATGATGTTCTAAATTAATTCGAATTCGATTTATAACAAATTTTATTTGAATATCAGAATGTGTCCGTTACCATAGTAACCATAGAACATGTAAAAAATATCAAATGGTTTGTAGACATTTTTTGAATAATATGTAGGTACCTACATTGGTTTGTTCGATGCCATAAAAATGAAAATTGTCCGAAATATCAAATATTATATACAAGTTATGCAATTTTATTATGCCTATATCTTTACTAATAATTAACAGACTTTTACAACATACGTCTTAAAACTTGCTGTAATGTCTTGTGTTTCATTTTATTATTTCATAATTATATTTATTTCAAAGGTTTATTATTTTCAAGAACATATTCATTCGGTAGGAAAATGAAATATTGTATGAAAAGATATTAAAATGGCGGCATTTATGTACAAAACGCTTACTTTAAAAATAAGTTAAACATTATTATTATACAAAATATTCACCATGTTTTTCACTTAAACGCTAAGTTATACTTGAAAGTAAATTTTTTTCGTCTAAATACGTACTTCTAACTTTTAAACTAACATATATTTGCGTTCAAAATGTACACTTTTTTGACAGATACGACTTGGAAAATTTTGTATGAAAAAAATAATTATTGAAATATTTTTAAAATTCAGCATTTTTATCGCATTATTTTTAGCGTGACACTGCATCAGGTATACAGGTACACGTTCGCACATAAATTAGATTTTTAGATGCTCTTGGTTTTTCAGAAGGCGTGAGACAAACACACACACACACACACACATACACACACACACAGACACTAACATTTTGATTGCATTATTACTTTAGATTTATTTATAAAAATTGAATTTCGTGACGACATCGCTTCATACTATTTGTATGGCATTCGCCTTTACACAATATCTAAGAAGACTAAATATTTTGATACTTAATCTCCATACCACCATGCTGTTTTCATATTCTGAGTAGGAAAAAAGGACTGACATCCATACTATCCTATCTTGACATACATACATACCTACATGTGTTGTATACCATACCATACCTTACCATACCATCACGCCATTTCCCAATTTGGGGTAGGCAGAGAGAACCGAACGCCAGACTCTTCTCTCTTGACATACATTCCTCGCTTCATTCACGTCCATACATCGTCTCATACACGCTCTTCTATTATTCTTACTTTTAACATCACCATCTTTCAAAATCCCATTTATGTGATCGTGCCAACTTTTTCTTGGCCGACCTCTACTTTTCATTCCTCTTTTATCAGCCTTGTACACTTTTTTTGTCAGACGGTCATAACTCATTCTTTCTATGTGGCCGAACCACCTTAGGGCATTTATTTTCATCTTACTTACGATATTTCTTTCAATCATACATTCTCGTCTAATATCCTCACTTCTTATTCTATCATACATCGTTTTACCACACATTCGTGTTGTATAGAAATAGAAATATCTTAAAATATTCAATGATTTGTATTTATGGGTTTATAGTTTGGTAGGTACTTACTCTTCAACTATACATACTATCGCTAACGACATTTGGATCTCATGTGTTACATGTAACTAGTGTATACAGGATAAAGAATGAAAGAAACTTTAGAGGTGATTTTACAGCAGTATTTTGTGCTTTGAGTGTATATAAGAAAGTCAGCGAAGAATAAATGATTTAAAATAATTCCTCACATGTTTATAATTAACTTTGTAATCTTGAATGACTTGAGCACAAATTCAAACACGCGTCGTTAAAACACTTAATTATTATCACGAAATTTCGTACAACATTTTTTTTGTACCAGCAATAATTAATTATATAGCTTTGTGCTTAGCTCTTTGATTATCCTATATACATATCTATTATGTACATACCATTTTATGAAATGTGTAATATTTCGACTTTTGCTTCATGACGTAATCAACTTGAGTATTTACTCTGTTTCTTTGTTAGACTTGTAATTCGTTTTGTAATTAATTATAGTACATGCGTTAGTATGTTTTATTTAAGACTAGTTTCATGTGACACATGAGTTCATACTGTTAATGTCATAATATGTGTATAGTGTAAGAATATGTAAAAATCCTAAATATGGTATTAATAAAAATTGATAAATATTGTGTATTCTGCCAAACAATAATTATACGAAACGTTGTCGTTACATTATATTTTTCCAAAAATTGTTTAAGAAAGTATAAGATGTGCTGCATTAACGATTGTTTTTATTTCATAAAATAGTCAGTCAAACATATAAGGCCGTACTTACTATTTAAAATACGAGTTTAAACCAATGCTGTCAGTTTTGGCCATACAAAAAACTGGGTAAGTATCAGCTGAAACACAAATTGCAAATAGTAAGTAAGACCATAATAAAGATGTAATAAAAAATGATTTTCTTAGTAAACAAAGTTTGAGAAACCCTGAAACTTTTTAATGAATTTTTAGTAATACCTATATCTAAATTGAGACTTCTAACAAATGGTTTAAGAGATATATGGAAAGTGCATAATATGAAGTATATTTCTATTAAATTCTTAAACAAATATAAGATTCCCAGAGGACAAAAGTTTTCACAATACACCATACACACAAAACATTGTCTCGAAACTCATAGCACCTATGCACTTTCTACATGATACTTGTTGAGAAAATTTAAGTAAAATTGCATTACTCGTAAGATGAGCATGTATGAGACAGTGTGTCAATGTTGATGAGGTGATGTAAGTGTCAAGATAGAAGAATGCGGTGTTCGGTTCTCACTGCCTACCCCTTGAGGAAGATAGAAGTGGAGAGTAAAAAAAAAACTCTTCTATAGAGACATATACAATATCGATATGAAGTTGATTACTCAATTTTACTTTTAAAATGTATTATAAATAGGCACAACCTGTGAAATATTATAATATGTACATTGCTGGCCCTAGAACAGGTATACCTAGTTGGGCAGCAGTTATCCATTTTTAATGAAATATATTATTATATAAATGGTGTGATAAAAAATATTAAAAATAAAAATATTTAAGCAGCTGCGTTATGGTCATTGTTATTTTGATTTAGATACATAGAATGATGTTTCATATAAAAACAACTCAATATTGTTTGTATTGAATATCCAAAGCAAACTATTTTGAATGGACCAAAATATTTGACGTTATTATATCTTGCAACATCAATGGACCATAAACGGAGAAAACTCTTCAAGGTTACACTCTCGGTCTGATGAATAAATAAAAATATTTATTCTCTGCGACAGAAATGGCCGAAGTTTTTTTTTTTTTATCAAAGGTCAGATTTTCTTTTTATTCGTCATCCTCTCTCTTTATGACTTCCTCTCTGGTCTTCGCAACGGTCTCTTTATGCCTTTTCAATATTTGTGTACAACATCTTTATACACACAAGTTTCATCTTTGTTAGTCCAAACAACCGACGTAAGATGGCGCCTCATCATAGACTTTTTCATAAATTCAAATGTAATTCGAATATTTTATGGTTGCATAATACGCAATCATTGGATTTTATTCCCGCCAGGAGCTAAATGATATAAAAATAATAATAAGTTTTATAAAAAACCGACTCCAAAAACATCTTCAAAAAATAAAGAAATAAATTTATCATGCTTACCTACGATCCGTCCAGTAAGTTCCATAAAATGTTTGTTTTTTTCCGATTTCAAAACGATTTTATGTAAATAAATATTTTGCTGCTTATGCTAGGTATGTGCTGCACTAGATGTAAAATTAATGTGCTTTTATATTTAATTATTTAAAAACAAGTGAAGTGGGTTGTGGCCAACGCTAAACTCCACAATTACAAGTTCTTCTATAAAGTATTTAAATTTTGTATGCAAAATAATCAGCATTTTCACGAAATGAGTTTATTAAATTATTTTTTATTTTAATATTTTATTATGAAAACTAAATAACTCTTCAATGCCATTTAATGAATGTGATGTGCCTTTTTATCAATATGAAAATAATTATTTCCAATTTTAAGTTTGTTGAGCCTGGGGTCACTTTGAAAAATTTGACAGATAATAAATTGAGAAGTACTATTACTAGCTCCATTACTTTTTTTTAATTTTATATATTTCAGTAAACATACAGTTTATAAATCAACATTCTTATACACATATATCCAAAAAAATAGCCAACAAACTTTACATAATATTACCTGGCTAATGTAGGTACATTAAGAAAGACAAATTATAAAAACTGAAACAAAACATGTAAAAGAAAAAAAACTGAATAAGTTATAAGGAAAATGGAGACAGTAAGGGGGGGGGATGGCACACGCACTACGATGACACTCGAAGTAAAGAGTTTATAATTGAAGTCCTTAATTTTAAAATGGTGTCATGAAACAAATCAATGTCATTGAACCCTTTTAATGTCTTACATGCTTTCTAAATAAAGGAGTTCTGAGCATAATTGGTATTGCAGCTGGGAGGTCTGAAGGTGAGGGCAGTTCTTGTAACCCTTATTGGTAAATGCAAGGATAATTTACTCAACAAGAGGCTCGAATCCATCTAAAACTCAATTATGCGCTTTCCACCTGCGCAACAGAGATGCTTCCAGAAGGTTGTACGTCACATGGAGGGATGAACTGCTGAAACATTGTTTTGCTCCTAAATACCTGGGTGTAACACTTGACTGTACATTGTCATTTAAGGAACACTGTATAAATACCAAGAATAAAGTATGCAGCAGAAACAACATAATACGGAAATTAACGGGTTCGACCTGGGGAGCTGGGCCATCCACTCTAAGAACTTCAGCTCTGGGACTATGTTTTTCTGCCGCTGTATGGTTTTCTGCACCACATGCAAAACATGTAGATGTGGCATTAAATGAAACAGCACGGATAATATCTGGCTGCTTGCAGCCTAACAGAGTAAGTGAGATATATCCGATAATAGGTATTGCCCCTCCAAATGTCAGAAGAAAGGTAGCCGCAGACTCAGAAAGAAAGAAGCAGGAAACGGACCCAAGACATCCTCTATATGGTCACATGCCTCCGATGGCGAGATTAAAATCTAGGAAAAGTTTTTTGACCACGACATCCCCCCTTCAAGTACCGCCAGAAAGGGCAAGACAAGAGCGCTGGATTGATCAATGTAGTGGAAGACAAAACGAGCTGTCGGAGGTTTCGGGGCCGGGAAACCATCTATCCTACCGTACATGGAAGACATTGAATAGACTCCGTGTAGGTGTCACAAGGTGCAAAAAGAACCTGTAAAGGTGGGGAATAGGACAGGAAGATGTATCTTCCGATTGCAGGGAGGTCCAAGATGATAAGCATCTTCTGGTCTGCCGAAACATGGAACAGGGATGTAACGAAGAAGACTTGGCTGTGGCAAATGACGCAGCAATTGCTGTTGCAACGTATTGGAATGGAAAGGCCTAATGTTTACCCGGACACGTTAAGTATTTGTAATCTTATATAAGAAAGTAATATCAGCTAGTGTGCGTCGGTTCTCTAAAGAAATTAGTCCATGATATTAAGCGGATTGCTTGAGTTGATGAATGCTTGTCTTTCTCGATAATCTAAATGTTTGAGAAGTTTGTTTTGTAACTTCTCTACCCTATCTTTATAAGTTATGTAGGTATCGTGAGTTTCACACAGCAGATGCATACTATTATTGACACCAATTTTTATTTAAATAAAAAAATACTAAATTGAGACAGGATTACAGCAATAAAGATTTTCATTAGCAAGTGAACTGCTAAACGAAATAAAATTTAACGTATCGATTAGACGGACTAGACACTTATCACTGTTTAAATGTAACACAAACATCGGTAAAAATGCTCCCTTATACTGATGTATTATTTCATATTCAAATTTGGAGAGTATTTTTTTTTTTTTTTTTTTAACATGTCTACGTAGGGGACGCCAGCTATTAGGATTTGGGTCCATTTTACTCTTCCGAAGAAGCGCACTACGTAGCGTTGGGAGGGGTTTGCAATCTAGAAATGAGTTTATTAATTCGGATTTTAAAAAGACCCGGGTTGTACGAAGATGGAAACACATAATTCGGAAGATCGTTCCACAGTCGGGCTGCTGTATTAATAAAGGAGTTCGAGAAGCGACTTGTTCGTATATGTTGAAGGTCCACTGTGAATGGATGCTGCGATTGAGTGAAGCGAGTGACTCTGTTGCAAGTGGGTGGAGGAGGGACCAAAGATGCAAGTTCTTCTGAGCAATTCCCGTGATAGTATCTATAGAATAAACTTAAAATACCGACTCTGCGTCTGTGTTCTAGTGATTGCAATCCATCAGTCAGTGATGGATCATCAATCAGACGTATAGCACGCCTTTGGACAGCGTCGAGGGTATTCAGTAGGTATTGGGGGGCGCCACTCCAGAGGTGACTGCCATATTCAATAATTGGACGTATTTGCGCTTTGTAGAGTATACAGATCTGGGTCTTAGTAAAATATCTGCGCGCTCTATATAGTACGCTCAATTTTTTGGAGGCGAGTTTCACCTTAGTTTCGATGGAGCCCTTGTAGTGTAATTGGTTCGTTATAGATACTCCAAGCAGGTCGATAGAGCTGCTGTTAGGTAGGGTGCTTCCGTTGAAAGAAACTTGCAATTCATTGGGGTTTCTCTTCGCAGAAATTAGACAGGCTTGGGTTTTTGAGACGTTAAATGAAACAAGATTACTTTCACCCCAGGTATTGATTGATTGGAGGTAGCTATTTATTTTTTGATGAAGGTCTTTCCGGGGTTCTGATATTTCACTCTGTTTAGGAGGTTTGTCAAAAGAGAAATTGTCATGGACTGTGCTGTCATCAGCGTAACAGTGGATGGGGGCGCGTAAGAGCAAGTCATTAATATGTAGGAGGAATAGGGTTGGAGATAGAATGGACCCTTGAGGAACTCCCGCATTAATGGAATGGGGAGAAGACGAGCAACCGTCCACTACAGTTATGACTTCGCGATCTTTTAAAAAATTCGCAATCCAAGTACACAGAGACTGGGGTAGTCCATAAGAAGGGAGTTTCATTAAGAGACCTCGGTGCCAAACCCGGTCGAAAGCTTTAGAGATGTCAAGGGCGACAGTTTGAGCTTCTCCAAAACGTTCCATAACTTGACCCCAAACGGATGTCACATACGCGAGTAGATCGCCACAAGATCGATTTCCACGAAATCCATATTGGCGGTCGCTTAAAATTTTGTTTGCTTCGAGGTATGTGATCAACTTGGTGTTTAGTACCCTTTCCATTATTTTGGAGAGTACAGAAGTAATAGCGATGGGTCGGTAGTTAGATGGGTTGGAGCGATCACCTTTTTTGGGAATTGGGTGGATGACCGCTTTTTTCCAGTCACATGGGACAAAACCAGTTTTAAACGAGAGTTTGAAGAGTTTAGTGAGAACTGGGGCTAGTTCGGCGGAGCATTTTTTTAACACAAGAACGGGAATTCCATCTGGTCCATTAGCTTTGTTAACATCCAACCCTCGGATGGCGAGTAAAACCTCAGAGAAGTTAATCCTTACTTCTTTCATTTTAAAACCACAATGTGGAACTGGTTGAGGAGTTTTTCCTCCGTCGTCAAGGGTTGAGTTATCTGCAAATAATTTACCGAGAAGATTAGCTTTGTCGGTGGCAGAGTTAGCAATGGATCCGTCATGGTTCGTTAAAGGTGGAAATGAAGATGTGCAAAAGTTCTGACCTATGGAGGTTGACAATGACCAGAATCTTCGGCTACCGTTAGGGCATGAGGAGAGTTTTTGACTTATATGTTGGTCATGGAGTTTTTTAGCCTGATTAATGGTTTTTTTACAATCCTTTGTCATCTTGTTGTATGCTTTCTTGTTTGACGGGGATTGAAGTTTTTGAAATGTTTTGAAAGCCAGATTTTTACGCGTGACTGCTTCTCGGCATTTGGAATCAAACCAAGGTTTTGTGCCTGGTCCGCAAGTTTTGAGGGAGGAGGGAATATAGCCATCCATAGCAGAAGTGATGACATCCCCTACCTCACGCGCACAGATAGAAGGGTCTTTGGTTCTAAAACAGACTTCATTCCAAGGAAAGTCGCGAAAGTGTAATCGCAGTGCATTCCAATCTGCTGACTTGTATTGCCAAATTTTCCTTTTAGGTTTTTCGGGTGGAAGGTCCGGGATGAAGTGGATGGCCGTTTGCACAAGGCAATGGTCTGAAGAGCCCAGTGGGGCTGTGACTTTCAGTGTGTATCCCGTTGGCGAGGTAGTCATAAAAAGATCAAGCAGATTGGAACGATGCCCAGAGACATCAGGGATGCGAGTTGGCTCTTGAACAAGTTGCTCTAGGTTATGACACAAAGCAAAGGATTTCGTCATGCGGCCAGCCGAATCGGTAGTTCCCGATTTCAGCCAATCGGAGTGATGGACATTGAAATCGCCGAGAACCGCAAATTCTGCCGACGGGTAGCGAGACAGAAGACTGTCAATGGTTTCTCCTAAGTATTTGAATTTGAATATTTGAGTATATCGAAAGACATAGATATTCTACACATGAAATGACATTTGTATAAGAATAAAATTCGTATATATAATTTATTTATTTTTATTTTTATTTATTTATTTATTTACGGCAAATTGCCTTTTATACATAAACAACAATTAGGTACACACATTGAAATACAAATGAAAACTTAAAACAATCATAAACTACTATTACTAAAACAGTAAATATATAAAAAAAATACAATTTGAAATAAAAGATATAGGTATAAAATACAAAAGTCATTAAAATATACAAATAATCATAAACACACTTTGAAAAATATATAGGTATTCTTATACACATTGAAATACAAAAGTCATTAAAATATACAAATAATCATATACACACCTTGAAAAAGAGAAAGAAAAAAAAGAGAAATAACAATCATAAAAAAAATATGTACTTAATAATCAATATGACAGTGACTTTAGTTATCCTTTCTTCCTTTCCCTCCCCTCTCCTCTCCTCTCCCTTCTTAAACTTAAAACGCGATTAACATTTATAATTGAACTCAAAGGTGAATCGGTTTGATATTCATATATGAAAATCCTTCCATCGGGTAGTTAATATATATTTACAATTATGTATATATATATGTTATCAATTAAGGAATATTGTGTATTCCCTTTGAAAAAAAAAAGAAAAAAAAAGTGTAATACAATAAATTTGTTCTATATACCAGTTGGTTTTAATTGATCTATCAAGTATACTGTAATTTGGATTTATTTTACGATTGTTTAAATCAATTATCCCACAATTATTTTCGTAAAGAGTCAGCTCGCTGTACGTGAGAGATACCAGTAGCATACAAGAAAATGTCGTCAGTTGCAGAATCTTCAGTCTTTAAGATCCCCGAGACACTTGATATTCTTCTTTATTGTCCACACACTAAAGTACCAATACTGGACCACTTTCCCTGAATCCAATTTATTGCCTATTAATAAGCAACATACCTTTACAGATAGATACATTCAAGATGCTGTCTTTGGCCTTTCTCTCGTGATAAATTTTTCATAGCATACTGAACAATAAACAATCTCAGGGATAAAGAAAAAAAAAATATTTAATAATTCTAGACCATTAAAATTCGTTCTTTAAAAAAAATTCTAAAGTTTTTGGGTGGAAATCTATTTTAAAATTAACAGTATTTTTCTATAGATTCGATTCGATTTGGCAGAGGTAGTGAAGTAGCCCAAAATACTTAGAAAATGCCGAGACTTCTCGGCAAAAACATTTGTTCGTAATTAAATGAATCTCTAGAAAAAACTGTGTTCCATTTTATTTGCATAATATGTGTTTGAAGAGTATTGATCCTGATATTTTATTCCTTTGCTTTTCATTCATTCACACCATCACGGCATATCCTAGAATGGGGGGAATGCGGGTGTGTATATTTTTATAAAATGTAAAAATCTTTATACAGTTTTGTGAAACATTATAATAATTGGTTAATTTCTTTTTCAATTGTTTAACTACATTTGATGTATTACGTAGTGTGCATTTTATTTGTTTATAATATAATGTACAAAAAGTTAAATAAATACATAAACAAGCAGTTATGTTTTCGAGTAAAATAAAATAAAAGGAAGCACGTCACATGTGTGTTTAGGCTAAATGTTATTTATAAATAATTTATTAATATAGGTAAAAATGAGGGTATTAATTAATATAAAGGTGATATAATAAAAATTAAAAAAAAAATAATATTTTTTTTAAATGAATATGTCCTTGTTAAAATAGTACCTACATATACATCTTCCTACATTACCTAAACTAAGTATAAATGCTTGTGCTATAGGATTCGAATTCGTGACAACTGGATTACTAGCCCAGCGCGCTAACCGCTCTGCCATCGACCCACCCATCTAATTTATTTATATTATACTAGCGGACCCGACAGACGTTGTCCTCTCTCTCTCTCTCCTCCTCCCTCTCCCTCCCTCTCAAATTTTAAATGCCATAAGAGTATCTATATGTCTTTCAAACAAAATATATATTCCAACTGTCGATTTGTTCAGGAGAACTTTGTTCTCTTAACATATCGACAATGTTTCAAGCCAGAATACGCGAGAATTGTATGAAGAGGTCTACTTTTTTCACGGCTTTTCCAACTTTGAAGTCAAAAAACACCAACTTAGAGGCTTCGCAGCATATATGTTCCATACACGGATTTACTCAGAATTCGGAGTAGAACATTTCGTGTGTCTGTGTGTGTGTGTGTGTGTCTGTTTGTGTGTGTGTGTGTGTGTGTGTCCCTTATAACTTTTGATCCTCTCAATTTACAGAGCCTAAAATTTCAGAATATATAAACAGTTACACGCCTACAAAACTTTTATACTCGGAATTTTGAATTTTTGTTTCAGTCAGGGGTTATCAACTTTTTAATTTTTATTTTATTTTTCCATATATCTCAGAAACCATAAAACCTAGAACGCTGAAAATTGGTACAAACATAGAAAAATAAAAAATCTCAAATTTATTTTTTCAAAAAAATTCCAGGGTTTCTCAAACATTTTTTATTTAGAAAAATATTTGTTTTATGATAAATTTATGAGTTTAACTGCCTATATTTCCAAAACTTATGCACTTATCGAAAAAAGCCGAAATGAATTTAGTGACGACATCGCTTCATACATTTTGTATGGCAGTCGCCTATACACAATATGTAAGAAGACTTAATAGTTTGATACTTCATCTCCAAACATACATACCATCATGCTATTTTCATATTCTGGGTTGGAAAAAAGGAACTTCCTCCATACTATCCTATCTTGACATACATACCTACATATGTTGTATAGAAAACAAAATATCTGAAAATATTCAATAATTTGTATTTATGGGTTTATAGTTTGGTACATATTCTTCAACTATACATACTATCGCTATTGACAGTTGGATCTCATGTGTTACATGCAACTAGTTATAACCTAATATAATAGTACAAAGGTGCACATTTTTTCACTATAGAAAATTCACTCTAATATACGTTTGTTGTTTGATTTTGACGTTTCGATCACTATATATATATTTATAACCTCACTTTACATTAGGGATGTTTTTATAATTTGGCTATCAAGAACAGAATAATATATCACAATATAATAATATCACACGATAATATAATGATAATAATATACATAAAACTAAATAATTTAATATAATATTCATAAATTAATTTTAATATTTGAACGGAAATATTACGAAACATTACTTTGAGATAACTTTGATATACCTATCGTCATAATACCACTTGTATAAAAACAATAATAATAAGAAAATTTACAAACAACTTAATAATTTCATAAAATATTAAAAATATGAAAACAAATACATCAAGTGAGAAAAACATCAACTTTTAATGTCATAACCAACATTGCACAATATTATGACATATTGGAAGCCAATGTTCCCACTATTCAAAATGCGTATTACGAAAATATTTATAACGATTCCCATTTTTATTATTCTTTTATTAAATTCATTTATGTGAATCTAAAACATTCGGAGACCCACACAAACATACATAAAAAATATTATCAAAAGCGGTTCAGTAGTTTTAGAGGAGGTCAGTGACATACACACGTACAGAGGAATTATATATGTATATATATAGGCGATATAAGTGGCAATGCCGAGTCGATGAAAAATTGCGGATACAGAGCTGTGAAGAAAAAAAACGAAAAGTTAAGAATTATTTGTTGCTGTGTTATTTTCGATTAACTCACCGTGAAAATATGATTTTTTCCTCGAAACATTAAACTCCATTATCGTCTCGAACGAAGCGAATAAAGTTTTGCGAGATAAAATAAATTGGAATGAAAGTGTGCAGATTTAGAGAGAGGTTTTCTTCTGACCATTCTATGTTTTCCCCTTCATCCACTCTTTTTATTATCTTGAGAAAACAATGCAATAAAGACTTTTTTGACACATTTAAGGCGGGATATATTTGAACACATAGGGAACAAATTGTTTTATGGCAATAAACCCTCTATTGAATACATTTTAAACCCTCGATTGATTGTACATGGGTCGGCACTCGAAGTGTTACCAACTTCACGCTACTGTAGCAACCAAGCGGCTAATGACCGCGCGGTCAATTTTAAACAAACGTCAATTTGTTTCTTTTCACCGAAAAATCAGGCTCTTCCTTAACGTGTTTCCTAAAAAAAACTATAAAAACGACAGTATGCAAATGAACATACTGGAAAAATTCAAAAATTGATAACCCCTGACTGAAACCAAAATTCAAAATTCTGAGTATAAAAGTTTTGTAGGCCTATAACTATTTATATATTATGAAGTTTTGGGCTCTGTAAATTGAGCGGATCAAAATTTATAATGGGGGGGACGGACACACATACAGACACACAGACACACTAAATATACATACATACATACCATCACGCCATGTCCCTCACGGGGTAGGCAGAGAGAGCCGAACGCCACATTTTTCTATCTTGATACACATTCATCGCCTCATCAACATTCATACATCGTCTTATACACGTTCGTCTGTTGTTCACGCTTCTTACATTTATAATGGGGGGACGGACACACATACACACTAAATATTCTACTCCAAATTCTGATTAAATCCGTTTATAGAACATATATGGTTCAAAGCCTCTGAGCTGATGTGTTTTGACTTCAAAGTTGGAAAAGCCGCGTAAAATATACACCCTGCATACAAATCTTGCGTATCTTGGGTTGAAACTTTGTCGATAGGTTAGGAGAATAAAACCCTTTTAAACAAATCACAGTTGGATAATGTAGGTATTCAACAATTGCTAGAAATAACAGTGTCTTTGTAAAGTATGAAATAAGAGAGGTGCGAAATGATGTTCTTGCTACAATGGCGTATTCAGTAGGTATTTTAAAATAATAAATTTATATAAAGTTAGAAAGTGTACATAGATTTGATGCAGCGAAATACCAATCTCCGATAAAATCAGACAAAGTTTATGTTGCGATTGCAACAGAGTCTTCGTGGAGATTTTTATTTTTGTGTTTAGAGAAATGTCTGTGGATTAAATTCAAAGTTGGTCTTTCCCGGATGCCGTTGTTCGGTCGGTATAGGACGATGGACTATAAAAGTTGACCTGAGGCCATTTCGGTCGTGTTCGGGTGAATCCCATTCGATCTCTCGAAAATGATACCCGTGGAGAGGGGAACGAAATCGAAAAGCACTCCAACTGGAAGATATTTAATAGCTATGTACAAAAAAAATAGGTTTCTTTATGTATTTTGATGTTGTCTTTGGCAATCATATCTTCTAAATTTAAACATTGTTATATTTAATTCATATTTATTAATTAAATTTATTCAAATTAAAACAGTGTTTGTTGTAGAACTCCATAATAACAAAGGTTGAAGTGCGATTATTACTAAGTTCTATTTTTTTATTCCATTTACCACAATGATTTCGTCTTGTAAGATATACATACATAAGTATGATGTTTCTATATAAAATATTGAATAATCGGGTTGATGCTCCTAATTAATTAGGGAAAAGTAACCTTTGAGTTCCTGCGCGATTAAAAAGGAGTCAGGACTTATTCAATGTGCCTGTTCTTCGAACTAATTATGCCGGAAATGCTTTTGTACATAGAGCATGTAAACAGTTTGATGCAAAGTTCGTAGGTATTGACATGTTTGGCACACCGAGCATATTTAAGAGTATGTTGAGGCTTTCTCAATGATTGTTTTTATATTCCTAATTTTCCCTTTCTATTCCTATCCATTGTCCTGTCCCAAATCTCCTAGCTTGTATGCATCTATTTACATGTTTACTTAATATTGATTTTTTTTTGTTTCTTATACTTGTTAGGTTTTTATATTTTGTCTTTTTATATGTATACACCTACGGAAATTTTCCTTGTTTTTTTACAGATATATGAATGGATGTGTATATATTATATATAATTGTGTATTATACATAGTTATATATGTTTGTATGACCGTATCATAGTAATTGGTGTTACACTCTTGGTTTTTGTAGTTATTAATTAATTTTGAAATTTTATGTTTATCTTAAAAAACTGTATGTAACTGTGGTGATTTGCTAAAATTCATAGCGAAAATATTTATTAACGTGGCAACACTCATCTATGGAACATTCCAGAATAATCATAAAAATATAAATAGACGTTTTTTCCTTCGCCCGCGATTGCTCTCTCGATCTGTCAACGTACTGCGTCAATCGTTATTTTATCAGCCGTGTGAAATTATAAAATCTTATTGTAAATTAATCTTGTAAATCAAAGATTGTTATTTGTGAATAAAATTGTGGATTTCAGTAAGTAATCATTTTCATTCAGTTGACCCAACACATTTCTTTGTATTTGAGATTAATTAATATTTAGAGGGAGTTGTTTGTTGAGATACATAAATCAATTATTGAACACGCCTAGTAAAACCTTCAAAATTATCAATTTTTATTTAAAACAGCAATAAACATAAACTCTTAATAAACTTTAAAATAAATAAATAAAAAAGTATGTATTCCCTACCTATATACAAACTTTTAAATATACACTAACTATTTATGACTACCTTCAATGCCCCGTCGTTGCCCAATAATGTAAATATGTGAAGGAAGTCTATACAATTTTTTTCTAAGATAGGAATTGGTTTAAAATTTGATTGATATTAAGCATTATAAATAATTAAGTGTTGGCCAACCCACTCTATGTAATATAGTGAAAACGAAATTTCTGCAAGATCAGACTATGGAATATGTTTGAAATTTGATTTAATGAAAGCGTACTTACGATTTAAGTGTTGGCCACAATCCGTGCACGAAGTATTTCAAATTTCTACACGATTAGACAATGTTTACCCAATGTTTTTAAATTTGATTTAATATAAAGCAAGTGTATACCTTTTATTTTTTTTTTTGATAATTTTGAATGAAGGAATATGGTTTTAAAGTGAGGTGGTACCAAACCAACCCATATATTTGAAATAATTTTAAGTGTAATTTTATTGATGTATTTTTACTTGTACTTATTTTGTATTTTTTTATTTTTGGTATTAATAATAAAAAAAAAAATGATTGAACAAATCAAATGTCAACCTATAATTTTTTTTTCGATATTTGACGATTGGATATGGTTTTAAATTTAATTGAACGAAGCAAATGTCTACCTTAAATTTATTTTTCAATATTGGACGTGGGATATAGTTATAAATTCAATAAAATATAAAGCAAGTGTGTACCTATATATTTTTTTAATAATATTGGATGATGAGGAATGGTTTTAAATTTGATTCAACTAATGCATTGTAGAATCAAGTATTGGCCATATCTCATTTGTTTTTAATTTTTTTTCATAAAGTGTTTACATGTATAATATTTGTTCACAAATAGACTATGGAAAATGGTTTTAAATATGGGGGGCAAGTCTGATGATTCGGCGGGGGGGCAAGTCTGATAAATGGAGTTCTTTTATATCTTAAGATATTATAGAAATCTATAATATAATTATATCCATGACATGGGTAAACATGGATGGTTTTGATTCCGCCGGTTAATCAGACTAACCCCCTTATTGAATATAAGAGTTTAATTTTGGCCTTGACCCACAAATTTGTATATATTTACACTACAAGGGCTCCATCGAAGCTAAGGTGAAACTCGCCTCCAAAAAATTGAGCGTACTATATAGAGCGCGCAGATATTTTACTAAGACCCAGATCTGTATACTCTACAAAGCGCAAATACGCCCAATTATTGAATATGGCAGTCACCTCTGGAGTGGCGCCCCCCAATACCTACTGAATACCCTCGACGCTGTCCAAAGGCGTGCTATACGTCTGATTGATGATCCATCACTGACTGATGGATTGCAATCACTAGAACACAGACGCAGAGTCGGTATTTTAAGTTTATTCTATAGATACTACCACGGGAATTGCACAGAAGAACTTGCATCTTTGGTCCCTCCTCCACCCACTCGCAACAGAGTCACTCGCTTCACTCAATCGCAGCATCCATTCACAGTGGACCTTCAACATATACGAACAAGTCGCTTCTCGAACTCCTTTATTAACACAGCAGCCCGACTGTGGAACGATCTTCCGAATTCTGTGTTTCCATCTTCGTATAACCCGGGTCTTTTTAAAATCCGAATTAATAAACTCTTTTCTAGATTGCAAACCCCTCCCAACGCTACGTAGTGCGCTTCTCCGGAAGAGTAAAATGGACCCAAATCCGAATAGCTGGCGTCCCCTACGTAGACATGTTAAAAAAAAAAAAAAAAAAATCGGAAGAAAGTGTGTATAGAATGTTTTAACAAATTGTATGAGAAATGTTTAAAAATACATGATATTGTGGTTCACCACATAATAAATCGATTAATAAGACATTATTTTTTTTAAATATAAATTATAAAATGTACATAAAAGTGTTTAAAACAGAATATAAGTGTTAAATACTTGAACAACTAATACGGGAACCATAAATTAGCTATGATATTTCATTGTGTTAGAGTTGCATTAATATTTAACACAATGCAAAGCATCTGTGTACAACAACTTGGACAAAAGTAGGTAACAAAGCAAATTCTGATATATGAGACTTGGTGACCACCATCTAAACTTTGCCAATAATTTACTAAAATACTACCTACACACACATTACTCCCAAAACCAAATAATATCTATGTTTTAAATTATTAATACTTCTAGCTGCATTTTCGGGACAGGAATGATCCAAAGCCAATGTAGTACTTTCTATAATTTCAGTAATCAATTTGTACATAATATTTTATGTAATAATTTCTTTCTATGACGTATGCTGTGGAAACGCGAGCAGACACTGTACGAACCGAGGGGCTCCCAAGGACAACGAAAATTAAGGTTCTAAGGTCAATCACTGGGAATACTCTCCGAGATTGTGTTCTTATTGTTGAAATAAGAAAAAGACGTGGAAAACAGGACATCGTTCGGTGGAGTGAATCCAGAAGAAGACATTGGAGGGACCACGTAGCCAGGATGAACAGTGATAGACTTGCGTATATAACAGCAAATGATATCCCATCTGGTCGCATTCTACCCGGAAGACCACCCAAGAGATAGAACGATCGTTGAATTTTGTCAACTCAATAAGCGTAAACAGGTATATTAAAAGAATAAGAATTCTTGATTACCAAATCTCGGCATCACATGGTGCAAAAATATTAACAACCAACGCGCAACGGCTGTATATTGAAATCTCATGCTCAAGAACTATTATCGTCTCCAGGGGGGGCAAATCTGGTCCAATCGGCGAAATCAAAACCCTCACGATTACCCATATCATAGATTTAATTATTACATGGAGTTCTATAATATGTTTAGATGTCATAGAACTCCATATGATAATCATATCCTAATGTATGAAGCTCATCGACTCGAAAGTTTAATCTGGGTACAATATTTTAAGTATATACATACATACATACCATCATGCCATGTTCCTCACGGGGTAAGCAGAGAGAACCTAACGCCACTTATTTCTATCTTGACACACATTCATTCCCTTGTCGACATTCATACATCGTCTTATACATGTTCGTCTGTTATTCACGCTTCTAACATTTCCGTCTTTCAAAATACCGTTCACATGAACGTGCCATCCCTTCCTTGGGCGGCCCCGACCTCTCATTCCATTCCTGTCCGCAATGTATATTTTCTTCGTCAGACGTTCCTCATTCATTCTCCTCATATGTGATCAAACCATCTCAATGTGTTCACTTTCATTCTTTCCTTAGGTCCTTATTTCTGGATACATTGTTCTATAATATATCTTTTTAGTAGGTTTACCGAAAAAAAATAATACACGACAGTAATACGCTTTTTCTGTTATGAGTAAAGACCAGATTAAATGCAACTTAAATTGGTCGAAATTTGTAAATTATGCAAATAGTCTGATCTCTTGTTATGAGTTATAAATAGCTGCGTTTTATCGATTAGTTCCAGGAGACGCCTCTGATGCTTGCAGTTGGTATTAATCAAAGGTAAAAGCTCCAACAGACAAAAGAACATAATTGGACCGGCA
The DNA here is from genome assembly GCA_963576475.1 of Molanna angustata. NCBI lineage: Eukaryota > Metazoa > Arthropoda > Insecta > Trichoptera > Molannidae > Molanna > Molanna angustata. Next base: position 31,682,732 of record OY754977.1, read on the forward strand.
GACAGCAGACCTCTCCAGGTGGAGGGAGTTGAAGTATGTTTTGTAATAGTGGGAGATGTGCGAGAATTCTACCTTTTGTTTGTGTACATAGCCTGTACATGGTAAATGTATGCCAATCTTTATACCTATTCTTCACTGCTGTCAAATTGTCAACATTATGTTTATTTAAGATTATTTTTAAGATCATTCGTAGGCGATGGGAGTGCCGTAAAACACTATATGAAATAGAAGTTCAGTTTTTCGATTAAAATTCCCAATAGAATTTTTCACTCCTCACTAACATATAGTGGGGAGTTATGATTTCGCAATTTTTAATGCTATTTTTTTATTGCGGTTTATCAACTAGTATCATGCTGAGATTGTATTCTGAAAGTTTCATCAAAATGTATCTCTGTGTGTGTGGTCTATGGTGCTGTGTGTTGCGTGCTATGTACGGCGTGTTTATTTTACTTTATCAATTATAGACTAAAGTACTCATTCCATTCTTTTCGAAATTGGCAAATTTGTATATCTGATACTTAAACCCCATTAGATTTTGAAGGATATCTGAATAGTGCTTCTCAATTTTTTTAACCGTCAAATATTTCCAGGTGGCCCCAAGCTCATGTAACATAAAATTTAAATTTTTTATTTTCAAATTTGTAAAAAGGCACATCACTTTCATAACATGGCATCGAAGAATTATAGTTTTTATAATAAAATATTGAAATAAAAAAATAATTTAACAAACACATTTCATGAAAATGCCGAATATTTTCCATACAAAATTTAAATACTTTAAAGAATGATTTTGTTGGTGAGGAGTTTAGCGTTGGCCACAATCCACTCATTTTTTTTTTAATAAAAAAGCACATATACAAATAGAAATATAAGATAAAACAGTTCAATATCTTCAGTCCCAGCTCTTCTTTTCTGCATTCTTAGGTTAGGTTTAAGTTTGTTTATAATAATAATAGCGACTCGCGTGAGCGAGTTGCTTTATAAATTGAATTATAAATTATTAAAAGTTTAATTTACATTTTTTATTAAATTTTTCACATTGAATATAAAATTTCACAGCTCATTTGACTCCATTCTACGAGATCTCAACCAATCAGAGAGCCAACCGGAAACAAAATGCGGAATGGTAAATGCGGATTGTAGACGCTAGCCTTTTGCATGGGGCAATATAGGAGTAGCTTTCGGGGTACGAATTAATCATGTACATATTCGGTGTAAGAAATCAGATACATACATATAATTTAGATTTTAGAGTTGATAGTTTGGTATGTATTCTTCACGATAACATACTTTCGCCATTTATTATCCCCCCCCCTCGGTTTGGTAAATTTTTATTTAATTTACAAGGATTTTCTTCAAATTCCTGGTTTAATTTACTTTCTGTGTTATTTGGATCCTTTTATATTTCTTCGTAAAACAGTTTTAATTCTTGTCGAGTCTTTATGAAATATTCTCAATAATATAAATTATATTAAGGTTTTCAAATATTAAAAAAAAACCTTCAGATACACATTTCGGGTGTAGTGTTGGACATGGGTTACCTTGGTCGTGGCATTCACAGTTTAGAGACCAAGGGTTGGACACGAGTTCAGAAATATAATTTGACACCACAAAAAGGTAAATTTTCAGTCTAATATTTTTATTTTTAGAGTTCAATAATTTTTACTCCTCACTAACTCAAGGGTACAATAGTGGGCAGTTAGAATTTAGAAATTTTTAAGGCATTTTTTTAGTGCTTCTCAATTTTTTTTAACTTTCAAATATTTCAAAGTGACCCCAAGCTCAGGAAACTTAAAAATTGAAATTTCTATTTTCAATTTGGTAAAAAGGCACATTACTTTCACAAAATGGCATTAATTAAATATCAAGTTTTCGTGATAAAATATTTAAATAAAAGATTATTGAACCAAATCATTTTATAATAATGTTAAAAATTTTACCACATAATGCTGGATTTGTTTCTATAAGTGTTTGAAATTTTGCATAAAAATACCTATATTTTAGGTTTCGGAAAGACGAAAAATGTCTTTTGGGGAATGTGATCCGGGGACTGAGGAAAGGTGCACTGCAATCGATACTTTAAGGTAAAATTGAGGGAAGAAGAGCAAATGTCGTGGCTGAGGAACATCCGCGAAAGCGTCCGCTATTGGGACTGTCGAGCAACTGAGGGAAAAGGATATGTTGAATGAAGTGATGGCCGACGTTGAGAGAACCTTACATGGCTCCGGAAGAAGAATAAAAATATGGCGATTATATTAGATTTGTATTTTCCAGTATTTTCCCAACCCTGAATCTGTGAACGAATATAATATGAAAATATAGATGAAGATCTGATATATTTAGGTAGGTACAAGAGAATCGTTCTCGATACGAATCCCTTATTTGATATTCGAGGAGTGTAGTCAGAAACATATATATCAATTTTTATATCAAATTTATGGAGTGAGAAATGACTGTGTACTATGTATGTATGTAGTTTCTCTCTTTCTTTGAATATATCAGGTTTGGTCTGTAATTCAGGCATATAATGTCATATGAATGGCACGAGGAAAGATTTAAGGGATTGTTAAAACGCTTCAAAATCACCGAATGATTCGCGTAGGTCGTATGCCTATTGAAATATATATTTTTTATCAAGAGAATGCTTCGGGAAATTTCGTCGACAAAAATGTTTTAAAATAGAAAATACCTACGGTTTAATAAAGGCATCTCAATAAATCGTTTTTTAATAAATAATGCCAATTTATGAACCCGTATGAAACACGTGTTTATTCGAGACATGCATATTAAACTCCAGATGCTCCCAACCTTTTTTAAAAAGAAAAATTCTCCCCCTTTTTGAAATCAATAACCACCAGCTGTATGATTGCACGAAAATAATGAAATTTTCACAATTTTCATTATTATTCAAAATACGTCTAATTCAGGAACTTTTTAAAAACGTTCCGGCCAATATAGGTACGTTCCTATTCCATTTAGTCCAAGTTGATATTTTATAACGCTGAAATAAGACCGTAAATCTAAAATCTACAATTTTAGAACGTTCCTATTTTAGTTACAATAGTTACTGAATAGGGGGTACTTACACACAAATTAATCAATATTGTAAGGTATTTTATTTTCTATATAAAACATGTAGGTATGTATCTATGTATGCCAGGATAGGATAGTATGGAAGTCAGTCTGTTTTTCTTACCCAGAATATGAAAACAGCATAATGGTATGTGTGTACATATGTTTGGAGATTAAGTACCTAGGTATCAAACTATTGAGTGAGATATTGTGTGGTGTATTTTGTATTTGTCTATATTTATACCAATTTTCAGGGTTCTAGCAGATATTATAAGTAAAAATTCAAAAGTTGATAACCCCTGACTGAAACACGAAAAATCAAATTTTAAATTTTTTTTTAAAATTCTAAGTTTTGTAGGCCTATATTAATCTATATATTTTGAAATTTTGGGCTCTGTAAATTGAGCTCGTTCTGCACTATGTCTCTTAGAGTCTTCCCTGTGATAACACATAGACCCTTCACTTCAGAAACACTGAGCAGGTTTTCAAACAAATCCTGTTTCCTTAAATATTAATTTATTTTTAGAATTATTAAGAATATTTATTTTTTGATAATCCCACTATTTATTTGACTACAACCTTAAACCGGTTTCGTGCAAAGCACATTTTCAATTACTAACAATGAATTCAGATGGGTGTTGGCAGAGCGGTTAGTTGGGTTTGTAATCCAGTGATCCTACCACGAACAATTTCGATCACCTATTGCACAAGCATTTATATTTAATTTAGGGAATGTATGAGGATGTATGTATATATACTTTTTACTACAAGGACATATTCATTCTTTATTTAAATATTTTTTTTATAATATTAAAATAAATAATGATATGATATTCCATCAAGAACTTTCTTTCTCTTCCTTAGCTTGCATCCCACATGGTGGTGAGGTCCGCTCTCCTCACTGCGCTCCTCCACTTCACTCTATCCTGAGCATTGTCCTCAGAGACATCACATTCCTGCATGTCCTCAGCCACCAGGCTTTTCCATCGTTTTTTGGGACGCCCTCTGGATCTTTTGCCAGACACTCGATGGTTCAGTGCAGTGTTTCCTATATATTCTGGCGGTTTTTTTTATATATTTTTGATATTCCATCAAGAACTGTCAGTCGAAAATATACATTTAAACATTAACTGGAGATTCTGTTATTTATTATGATTGGATTGGAAATGACTGCTTATTCGTCAGTTATCATTATAAAAAAAGTTCATTCGTAGTTTGAACAAAAATTGTTATTCATTTAAACGTTAGTAAATTTATATTAGGTATACTAATACGGTACTGAATGAATTGACCAATCTTAAGATATGAAATCATTTGAATCAATCAACCATCATCTGATCTTTATTGCGTGAAAAGTTATATAAATTCATATCATATTTAATCTTATAATATACCTATCGAATTGCCTTTTCTTTATATTATACAGGTTGATTCAAAATTAATTGCCCAAAAAAAATAAAAAAAACTTTTTTAGCAATGAATTTTACCACCGACAAACGTTTCTAATCAATATTCCAACTGTCGATTTGTTCAAGAGAATTTTTTTCTCTAAAATCCCTACTTCACTAGGACTTCGCCTGTTTCGAGGTTGGGGTAGTATTATTTATTTGAATTTAATTTAATTTATTTCATTTTAATTTTCACACATCCTAACTTGTCGCAAAGTCAACCAAAAATCAATTCCTATATCCCAGTATGGTCAGACAAGTGAAAAAAATAAAAAGATGAATAAAGTGTGTAAAAGTACATATTTTTTTACAAAAGGATTTAAATTTGGAAAATCAAATACATAATTATGTCATTTATATTTAAACATTGAATGTGCTTTTTGGAATAAAACGCCCATTTCACCTCACTTTGTGTTTCAATCCCCGGCTTTACCACAGTGTTAACATACAATTTCCCAATCATTCTGTTTATGATTTGTTTAATATAATACATTAATTTATTTAAGTAATATTTACTTTTTCTTCTGACATGGAAATTTTCTTAGGTGCATTTCTGTTAAAGATATTATTTTATTGGCACTGCTCCTATCCCGAAGAAATAAAAAAAAAATAGAATATAAATAAAAAAAAATGGAAGATAAATTTAAAAAAATAGAAGATAAATTGAATGTAGCATCCTGTATGCGTGTGTTGTAATGGTAAAACGTCGTGTAAAAATCTAGAAGGTTCTACCACACACACATATCCGCAATGCGACGGCGCCGCCGCATGGCGTCGCGACGCTCGACCGTCGCGTCCGCTACGGGTATTCGCCTTCTGAATTATGCACAGCGGACCAGCGATAGCCTGACAAGACTATAGGCACATCTAACCGCATCTCTATACACTTCACTGTAGCCTCATTGCCTCAACAAAGTCGTCAAGGTCTGCACTTTAAATGTAGACGTACATCTTATTATATTAACGTATTTTCAACAGACTAACGCTTATGTGAAGAAATTCATAAAGCGAGGAATACGTGTATAGATAGAAAAATATGGCATTCTGTCTTGGAGCGCCACGAAGAAAATGGCGTGATGTAACATTTTTTTTAAATATTTTGAATTTTAATCAAATGATCTATCAAATTTTGTACAGCACTGTGCACAAATTCGAGTGTTTTGTGACATTACGTCTCAAGTACCATTGGAACAATGGGATAAAGCATCTAATAAAAAAATAACAGAAATATCAAAGCAATGATATTATGCTTTGTCATTTTCAACACACAATCAACATTTATACTACTAATTTTACTAAGGTACCTATACCCACAAACAGGCTAAGCCTTGTAGGATTTTTGGTATGTGTAATAGATGTATATAAGTGTATATTTAGATGGGTCGATGGCAGACCGGTTAGCGCGCCGGGCTAGTAATGCCGTAGTCGCGAGTTCGAATCCTGCCTCGACCGATTTCGTTCACCTATAACACAAGTATTTATGGTTAATTTAGGGAACGTAGGAAGATGTAAATTTACTTATTTACCAAGGACATATTCATTTAAAAAAAATGTATGTTACAGTAAATGTACTAAAAATTGTCAAATAAATAAATAAATGAGTAAAGAGAAAAGGGAATTAAAAGATTCAATAATAATAAACAGGAATTATTTGATAGACATAGACATAGTGTATAAAGATCAAGGCTGATAGATTTATAATGGTAGAAATCCTGTAGATGATAATATAATTAATCCGGTTATATTTTAATTTTGTCCTGTTTGGTTTACTGTCTGTTTAATTCTAATTTCAGCGAGGGGAATAATATTTTTTTTTCTGTATGTTTTTTTTTCTAAATTTGTTGATTTTTTTTATTTTTTATTATTGAAACCAAACAAAATATAACAATATACAAACAATAAAAATATTACAAAAAAGTACAATTTAAATAAGTTATATGAAACATGTTGTGTCTATTAAATGCTAAAAATATAACCAAAAATGGGTGAAGAATTAATAAATAATATTGACGACTTTTATAATATTGAACAAATAACATGCAACACAATAGACGAATGTAATGCTCAGATAATAAACAACGACAACTTCTCAATTTTTCATACCAATATCAGAAGTTTAAATAAAAATTTTGATGAGTTTCTAACAGCAATAAACAATTTTAAAATTAAACCGCTATGTGTAGTATTAACGGAAACACATAATAATCAAAACGCGAATTTCTCCATACCTGGTTATCAGTGTATTTCGACAAATCATTTCATCAACAAAAATTCAGGAATAATTATCTTCGTCGCAAATGCTTGTGAAATAATCTCTATCGAAGAAATACAAATTGAATTTGTTAATTGTCTGACAGTCAAACTATCATTTAACAAGATGCTTATTCAAACGGTAGCAATATACAGGACACATCTATCCA